>JAYDZF010000018.1:4110338-4122315 GCA_034509105.1 Microcambeva barbata | reverse complement strand
AATCCATTGCAAAAGTACAACAAAAGTACTTACTTTCCCCAAGCAGTTCCCCATTGGGGGGCTGCCTCACAGTTTAAATACTGTAAATGTTGTTTTAGGGAATACAGTTTCCTTAATACATTTTTTTTATATAAAACCATGTGAATATTCAATTTAACCCATTAACATGTAATTTCACATAGTAATGGAACATATGCTATGTCTGTTCTCAACTAAATCCCTCATCTTTGTTTTTGAGTCAATAGGCCATAGTGTGTTAGCATATACTCAGTTATATGACATGGGCTTTTCAGAATCAATCATGCTTGTCTGCATTCTGTTGTCTTCTCTGGTGTTTTGTCACATAATGTCTGGTAATATCTTCAACATCCTGCATGGACAAATGTTTAGAATACAGAAATAAATGTGAATAAATATACATTAAATATATTATGTATAAATAGTAATGATAAAAATCTATGGAAAACTATTTGATCAATAGTGAGGTTATTCATACTTACCTTTGTTATGCCATTCAGTATATCATTAGCTGGTAATAGACATGCTGCTTCACCAATGAAGCACACCAGGATGTGAAGTACATCGGCCCATCTACCCACAGTCAACATTAACACTAGTAGTCCACCCAGACGCACTATCACTGCATTAAGAAGAGCCTGGCCACTGGACTGCCGGTTCTGCTCTTCTAAAAATAAAACAAGTAATTTGTGTTACATGCACTTTTGTCAGTCTTCTAAATCAAGTTAAAAGACACTATAGCACATAACAGCTTCACCAGGAGGGACATAATTCAATCTTTGGCATGTGAAATTTCATACATTTCCTAAGAAGCATGAAATATTTTTCGAAACTGGGCCACTTTGAATCTGGTGAAATGTTACATTGTTGTCATTTTTATGTGTACTAATTAAATATCTTTTAGGACAATGAAAATATGTTGTTTGCAGTGTTAGTGTAATATTTTAACGGCAGGTCAAACTGGAAAAGCGTGGTGAATAGAAAACAGTTTTCTTGTATAATTTGCTTGCATGTCTGCTGAAAGGGAAAGTCAAAGACTTGAGTAAGTAAAAAAAATGCATGCCCTGCAATGAATGCTCACCATGCATGTAAACAATCAGAAGAGTGTAGCAGATAGTAAGGGGTGTCCAGAACCTTAAGGCTTCAGAAGTGGAAAGAAAATGCTGATTGATGTTTGATATGGCAGCAAAGCCAGCCACACTAAATGTTAAAATTAATCCACTGCAAAGAAAGGGTATAATGGAGGTTCCATGGGTCAGAAGGCTAATACAGACACCACAGTACCGCTGGGTGCTGTGTATTGGGTACATCACCATTACGTGATTCCATAATCTGGAACACTGACTGGCCAAGAACCAGCTCAATGCTGCAGCCAGCAGGAGACTTAGCCAGGCCTGTGGCGCCCCCTCGTGGAGAAAATGAAGACCACAGTTAAATGCACAGCCCAAGGAAAATTGGCACTGGACTAACAGTTGTAGTAAAGAATCACTCTGTTGTTCCTGAAACGAAGATAATTAAAACAACGAGTTATAATGAGGACCTGGTGCTTGCATATCAGTATATATGTAAGATAATGAATTTACTTAGTCTTACTGATGATGATTGAAACCGTGATGAAATTGCTCTAAGGGTGAACTCGAGCACGACTAGTGATGCAACTCGAGAACCCACAAAGGCAAATGTAGCTGTTAGGATCCAGAACTGAAGTGTTTCTGTGAGACCACCAATACGACTTATCTTATTCATATGGTCATCTTTTCTGTCTGCAATACTTAAAAAAAATATATTTATTAGATTTCTAGGGGTATATATATTTAAACATATTATAGTTTATTGAAGATCCTTACCTTTGTGCTTCAGTGAATAAGTGAACTCTTAAAAGGTTACAGAGCACAGAAATTCCACAGGCACCTACAACTCCTGACATTATTGCCATCAAAAACAAATCAGTGTCAGAGCAACCCAATTCATGCAGTGAAATACACATATAAATACTAGTTAACAATATGGGGGCACTGAGCACACGTGCAGCACGAGACATGGCACCTGGGGAGAAGTTAGGGGTTGGCTGCATTGCTCAATGGCACTTCAGTTGTGACCTGTTAGCTCTTGAAATTGAACCTGCAACCTTCTGATCACAAGCCCAGTTTCTAACCACCAGGCCATGGCTGCCCCATTAAGTAAAGGACAAAACCCAGAACCCTGACAATAGTACATTAAAGGACTTAATAAAATTGCCAGACTGACAAATAGCCAAAGCATTAAATACAAAACACACACTGTACAACCTTAACGTTATAATAATAAAACTTAATTAATGACTCCTCACCTTGTAAAAGACATTCTAGAGGATTGATGTCTGGTGTTAACCAAGCAGGAAAGCTTGGTAAGAACCAGGAAATTAAGGACAACATCTTACTTTAACTGTAGAACATATGTTCAAATTACAATGTACATTATTACCTTTACTAACTTTACAACAATAAGTGTGCTAATAATTTCATATAATTGTACCGACCTTGCTGCTGTTAGAAAATCTCTACTGTGTATATAGTTACCATTGTTAGTAGAGAGTGTGTTAGAAGTAGTGTAGATAGCCCTGTCTCAAAGGTCAGTCTTACTTTACCAAAGCCTACGTAATCAGCCAACTCTTCCAATAAAGTATTGTTTGACAAGAACAAGGGTTTATCTGTGCTTATGAGTATATCAACACTTTTACCAGCAAGGCAACACTGGTCAGATGACTTTTTGAAAGCAGTTTGTTCCCCAGTTTAAATCGTACGGTCTTGCACCATATATTGTCTGAGGTTAGCTAGCATCCGTGAGGTTTTTGGTATTGGTGTGTGATATTGTAAATATCAAAAACATTTTGAAAACCGAATGTCAAATCAGTAAATCTTTTCTGTTTACATTTATTAGCACGAAGTAAAATGAAAAAGAAAACAACACAGAAACTCGCCTTACTGCGCATGCGCCGATTTATTTGCGTAGGTGGCGCAGAGTGCGTAAGGTGCGTTCGTATCTTGCGTAGGTATAATTTACACTGTCATTTCTATTTCTCGGTGTGTAAAGCAAAGTTTTTAAAATTTTCCAACGCCTACTAATGTACTAAAATATGTTAGGATTTTAACAACATAGCCTGGTGGTACAACAATAAAACAATGCAGAGAAGGGGTACCTGTAGAGACGAGTATAGTGACGATAAAGATTATATTCCTAGTTTATGAAAAATATGGTCACCGTGGTAATGGTAATTCATGGGAGTTCTGGCCTCCTAGTTTTGAAGAATACACTGCTAAATTCTGGCTATTACTCGGGTCAACAAATGTGTGCAAACGGATGAGATTCACCTTAAGCAATGAATCATGGTAGCTAATTCCACCTTAGCTGTGATCAGGCTAAACACCAGAGCGATTAGAAAACCAGGTTTCGATATCAACCGGTGCCGAATGGCTCCAGGTCGGTAGGTGTCGATACCACAGCACGCCCATTTTCACCCGTCCTGAACCTATCAAGAAAAAGAATCAAACCTAGAACAAGAATCAGACATGCGCGTGTAGGACGGCAGAGGGAACCCCCTAAAGAAAGTGATTAGCTGACAGAGTGGAATATGGAGGATGAGGAGGTCGCCGAAAGTTGGGAGGAAGCAGCGGACAGCGGGGTAAATACGTGTGAATTCTTGCAGTGGCGTTTGTTTGAGACTCTCGCAGCGTAGTTCGGATACCGAGGATCAGCAGGACTCAGCAGCGCTTAGTGTGAAGTCGGTGAGATGAAGAAAGTAGGCCGCGGTGTAAAATGCTATCGTGTGTGATGCCGGTGGCTGTTTAAATCGGTGTGTAGGTAAAAGAGTGTGAATGTGGATCGTATTCACTTCGAATCATTTGTTTTTGGTTCGGTGTAAACAAAAGCTTTCATCACTTTAGCTTCGCTTAGTAGTGCTTGCTAGCTAGCTAGTTAGCTCGAATCCGTGTCCTGAATGGTGAGGAAAATATCTGCTAATTGAATAGCTAGAAATATTCAAGTGTAATACTTGAATAGCTTGGATATTGTCTTATAATTGTACTCGTACATAATATTTTGTTTTTGAGTTTAACCTGTACCCAGTTTATCTGACGACAACTACTTGTTTATGCAAGTTAGTGATATAAATCGTTTTCGTTACTAAATAGTGTGTAAATATAGTATATGACTAGTTTGGCCTTACTTTGTCTACTATGCTTTACGCAGTACGTGGTCTAGGATAAAGTCCTTTTTATTTTAATGAACTGAACAATATATTGCGGATCATTTCAGTTTCATTTAATCATCACTTTGTTTATTTTAAAACGGGCTTCTCTATTATTCTGTTTCATCAGTTATAATTATCCCCATCCATACACATTATTCAGATTTTAACGTTTTAATTTCCAGCCAATTCTAATAATGTATCCCCGTATATATTTCCAGCTTCAAATGGTCTGTTTCTGCAATTATTTGCTTGTGGAATGTGACTAAATACTATATACACTGAAATACTACCAATACCATGAAAAATTAGACTAATGAAATGTTTTCATAGCCTTTACACCAGATTTTCTTTCAGTTTGGCTGCTTAAAACAGTCATGACGTATGTGAGACCATTGATATGTCATTACTTTATGTATGTGAAGAAATGTATATGTCAGTAGTACAACACATGTTATTTGTTTGTAAATGTCATGACTTGTATAAATAATCGTTGAATTGTCCACATTCATTAACATTTTGCTAATTGAGAAATACTAATTAAATGTAGACAGAGTTGGTCCTTTGTTGCTCAGTGGGTTTTGTAACTGGCTAGTAACTGGAAGGTTGCTGTTTATCCCTCAACCATTAGGGTTGTCACTGTTGGATCCTTGAGCCTGCCTCGCAATCCTTGATTTGCAGTATTATATTAAAATAAGCATGCTTAAAATGTTAAAAGTAAATATAGAGAGCTACAGTCTTGGTAAGACGAATAGCTACATGTGGCAAACAACTATCCATATACTTTTAAACACAACCTGCATTAAGTGTTCAATTTCTCTAAAATCTGTTTTGCACAATTAGCTTTTAAATGTAGTAATACTTCATATAACCAAACATTGAATAAATGAACTTTCTAGGTCATGGGATCTTGGTAAATTAGACAATATTAAGCTAACCATTGGTATTGTAACAATCTGAAAATTATGCTTAATATTTTATTAATTGAGCAGATTATTTGGATAAAAGCCTGTGATTCTTTAATCATGCTAACTGGTTTAGTAGACACTTTAAATGATCATAACCAGTTAAAGGTGAGAAGGGAAAGGATTTACAAAGAAAACATTGTAGTTGTGTGTAAAATTGTTGGTTTGGGACTCCTTGTTAAGCCGCTAAACCTCTACTGCAATTTATCCCTGCTTTTAATTTAGCTGCTGCACCAAGCATGTATAAATAACTTTGCAAATTTGAGACACTGGACACCGGTGCATAGAGGCTCCTTGTGCAGGGTAAAACTATCCTTAATGTTTTGAAAGACTACCCTGATTCCTAAATTTAGTGAAAGCTAAAAGGAGCAAGATGGCTGGTTCTTTTTTTTCAAGCTTGGATTTCTTATTTCAGGAAATGGAGAGACGGTTAGAGGAGAAGCTACAGATTAGTCAGAAAAAGAGGTATGTTATGAGACTTTAAATCGAACATCTTGTGTTTGTCCCCCCATCCTGAATTTTAAGCAAGTTTTGCATTTTTCCTTTAGACTTTCAAGCGGGAGTTCAGGTAGAATACCATTAAAGACAGCTATCGTGATTCAGGATGACTCGCTCCCTGCAGCGCCCCCTCCACAGATCCGCATTTTAAAGCGACCCACCAGCAACGGTTCCTTGACATCTAAAACGCAGAATCGGCCATCACCACAAGTGAAGTCCTTAGCTCAAAGAGAAGCTGAATATGCAGAAGCCAGAAAAAGGATCCTTGGCAGTGCGGATGACACTCCTCAGGACAGACCCACCTCAGACAGGTAGTACAAATTTGAATTCGATTATGGGTGTTATCTATACCTCATCTTGTCGGGTCATATTTAGACTGCATATCTAAATATAATAAATTGTTACTATTCTATACTTTTTCAATAATGACACTAATTTATTTGAATACATATTGCTAAAGATTTTGTATGGAATGAACCTTAGTTTAGCCTATGGTGATTTAATCAATTGTTATGTTATTTCCATGTTCAGGTCACCACGAGCAGGTAGCCATACATCGTCAGAAGATATGAGATCCAACAACCACGTCGTTCGGCAGCCAGCCGGTCCCGATGGTACACAAGGCTTTCGTCAGCGCAGATAGTAATAATAAAGGCCTGGGAAGAGTGCGCCTTGTCCAGCTCCCAATCTAAGGTTCAAATGGCTATTTTTAATCAGTATAAAATAAGGGATATTTATGAAATGACACAAAGCTAGAAACCTTGCTCATAAGGGCTCCTGAATGGCTGCAGAGTTTGAAAGTGGATGAGCAGAGGGGGCCCTTATGCCCCTTTACACTGTGATGAGGACTTGAAGACACTGCTCACTGTGCTCCTTTAAACAAACTGCAATCGGTTTCCCTTCTTACTCCTTTACTGTGACTGGTGACCCATCTGCCAACGAACAGCTCATGATTTCAAGACCTCTGAAGAGCAGTTCTGACCCCCCTCGTGACTTGAACATGACTGGAGCAGAGAACCATGGTAGTTATGATGAAATGATATCAAGTCCATGCTAGAAATGTAAAACAACTGCCATGGTCGCCAGCTCTTAGCAATAATCTTGAGGATTTTTTAATGTTTTCTTTACATACCGCTCTTCCCAAGCTTTTGTATTTGTCTTTGTGGTTTGTTTTATTTTAACTTTGGCTATTTATGGCCCAGTCTGCTAACTGCCATCCATTTTTAATAAGGAAGTGAATGGTGAGGGTTCTGTTTAAACAAGTCTTTTAAGTTTAGTTGTTTACAGTTTTTTTTAATCATGTCTTCCTTTGACTGTCCTGGTTTCTACAGAGGTAATCATTTAAAAAGAGAACACACTCAATCAAGTTTTTTTTCTTTGATCTGTAAGATATGGAACATAAAATCAAGTGTATGACTCCTTTAAAATATTCCGGTGCTGGAAAATGAAAAGAGAGGTAAGAGACCTGGTCCTCTGGAATCTCTTTTTGTATCTGCTGTTGACTTTTCCATGGCTGAAGTAGGAACTCGGGTTTCTGAGGGAATTACAAAAGACAATAAAATATCGATTTGTTTTTAATCAAGTGGTGGTGCAATAGCTTTTGATGATTGCTCATGAGATCATCTGCAGGGATGTCACCTCAAACTGGAGACTTAGGTGTTGCGTCTCTCGCACTTGCCACAATGCATGTCCTTGCTTCATCACCTGTTTCACATTGAATGCTTCAATTCAGCCTTTAATAATCAATGTTTGTCTTTATACAAGCTATAAATGTGATCTCAACCAGTGTGCAACGAGTTTTCCTTTTTATTGTTAATGTTATTAAGCCCGATAGATAAAGAGCCTTCAAGGTGTTTACTTTCATGGCTTAGTTTCTGGAAATGTAATTAATTAGGTTTTAAACTACAACAGTACCACAGTTAAACCCAGTACCTGATGTTAGTAAATGTAAGATACAAATATTATAAAATCAATACTTCAGTGAACACTGACTACCAGAAATCTTGTAAAAGGATGCTCTGGTCTGATATCATGTATTTATATTGGTGTCGATGCTTGTTTTACATGCGGCACCTCTATTGAATCAATTTTTTTCTGGCCATACTAATTTCTCTCATATACACTACAGCTTGCACTGGTCATTTATATTTCTTACAGCCAGACTGACCAGAGGCTACATTGTTATTAGTGTTGTTATATTTTTGTAAAATAAAAGCAACACTAGCTACATTGCCAGATTTCTTTAATCCCTTATCCTAATAAGGGCTGAGGGGTGCAAATCCCTCTTAAGTTTCATAATGAAGTCACTATCAGCAGTGAGATTTACTGATGTGGTGAGGGGGTGGAAAAAAGTGATCGCTCTAGCAAACTAAAACGAGCAGGAAGAGACAGAAGTTATTGGAAGGCACGTTTATTATTTACTTCCGGCAATATGTTCAATTTAGCAAATGTTACCTCACAGTACCATCCATCAGTTCAATACAAAGCATAGCCTGGATGAGCTGTATATATACACAGGTGCTGAATCCTTAGCATCCAAGTCACCGATATTAAATATGTTTACGACCAGCCATTCTGTATGCTAATCAAATCCAAGCTAATTTGTCCATGTATTATATAAACAGGTTATTATTTTCTTAGAAATCATCTTGTATTCTTTCATTTTTTTAATGTACCAGTTGAATGTTGCACTGGGTAAAATCAATCCCGCCTGCATCTGATGTGAAACAGGTTGCTGTGTAGTTCATAAAATTTCCATTATGCGACAGGAATATACCCTTTAATATTCAAAGTTCTCTATGTGATACTGTTTTAAGTAAAAAAAAAGATTTTTGACAAACTGTAAATACTTTCCAAAATGCCCATTTAATAAGACTTTTTGAAAGTAGTACAACTTTAAAGCTTTACTTTTATATGTTAAGAAATATCAAAGTTATAACTTTTGCAAAAATGATACAAATAAAGTGCTTTAATCACATTAAATGATTCAATGAAACCCATGTTTGTTACTCAAGAGTCATGAATTCTCACATCTTCCTACAGTAGATTATTATTATTAATAACCTGCACATATAGAAGTGGTCAGACAAGGCCTGATAAGAAAACATTAGAGTGTACTCTATATAATGGCCTTCATAATCTATTGAATGTATTAATACTCTGGCTACTGACTGTGTAAAGTTGGGCATATTATTTCCACACATCATCCTAGAATGGCTACACTTTAGTTTACACAGCTACACGAGTTGTGTACTAATAACTAATAGGATGCAGCTTTATTGAGTTTTATAATTTGCACATTGATGTGTGTTAAAACGTAGCTTAACCAAAGGCAAATTGTTAATCATTTTATTATTAATCAAAAAATAAAGCTATTATTTTTTTCAAATGAGGTATATATTAAGCATAAATATCTGATGTGACACATGTAACGTTACAGATTTTAACAATGGGGCAGCATTTAAAAAAGTGGTTAATTTGTCTGTTCTACATCCCACAATTTTCCCAGAAAATAATTATTTCATACTGAACTGGGTTCAGGTTCTTTAAGCCCTTCAAAATCAGTCACCTCATATGTCAGTTTAAAACAACCTTGTAACCCTGATTCATGTTAATCTGCCGGACAGTGGTCCGGGTGAACCTGACCCTCTTCGTATCGAGTATTAAGAGGTAGTGATAAGTGGCACACAAATCTATTTAAAAATTAGAGTATGCCAATGCTAGCTAACTCCAATGACAGAATACTGTGGTGGGTAGAGCTGTTGATCAAGCGGCGGCCAGGAAGTGGTCACTGCCAGCTGTGCATCTAAACGCTTGTACTGCTTTTTGGATTCCCGATGGCCACGAAGGGCATGAAGACAGTTGGAGGCGAATCTTTCAATTACAACCTAGAAAACCAAAAACATAGGGTCAATTCAATTACCAAAATTATACATGCTATTTTAACAATTCTTGGGTCTGCAACAAACTCAAAACAGGAGTCATAGACACTAAAAGTTTTAAGAATAATAACACTCTAGGATTTGGTGCAGTGTATCCAAATGGTACACACCTCTAGTAAGTAGCAGATAAAAAAATTCAAAGCAGCAAGAGCCACAATCAGCAGGTTATACTCCATGTCAGCGATGGTATAAAGTTGCAGCAGTCTGTGTAGGATGCTCTTGGGAAACATGGCCAGCCAAATCATCAGAGCTAACAGGACCAGGATCATCAACAGAAACAAGACTATGAAAAATGTAGAAAAAGATAAGACGTCACACAAAATCAACAATTGTAGAGTTCAACATCAGATTCCATAAAAGTGCAAAACAATGTCCCATTTAAATAGTTAAATTGATTATCAACTTTCCACGTTGGTGATTATTATGTATTATAATTCAAGTTTTAATGAGAGCTACAGCCAAGAATCTAAGAAGAAACTAAGAATTCAACCATAAATCTAATATGACAATGTGAGATAGTGAGATGTGCAATATGGAGTTTCCTAGTCCTGATTAATTTGTTGTGCTTCATAGGTCTTCGATGTGATTTCATCTAACCTTAGATAAAGTTTCATGGCTTTATTTTCTTGCTTATAATAAAATACTATTTCTATGAATGCAAAGTAAGAGTAAAATGCTTACAATGTAGACGATGCTTATGGGTCTGAATTGTAGTTAAGCTAAAGCTTTAGATTCTACAGTAACATCAAAGTGCTGTATGGATTGTATTGGGCCAAATAATCCTGGATATGAATCTCACCATTATGGTAGAGAGGCTTCTTGTAGGGATAACCTCTCGTCACGACTATAGCCATGATAATGTACTGGAACCCTGACAGAAGAAACACACTCGTGTCCTCCATGTTTGGCAGATTTGCTGCCCCCGAGTGAGTAGAATTGAGAGGAATGTACCTAAAAAAGAGCAACAAAGATCATAAATTATTTAAATCTTTCAATCTACAGGTCAATCAACAGGTGCATTCTGAAACTCACCAGTCTTGTGACATAGTGATGAGCAGAACAGTCACCTGGCCAAGGATCAGCATCACTGTGTGGATGAGTAAAGCTGAGAAAACGGGCACAGTCAGAAGACTGGCAGGGGGGCGCTGGGGGTAAAGATCTTCACTTGGGCCACCTCGACCCATCACGATAGCCAACAGGGTAACCAGGGCCAAGTCAAAAAAGAGGAACTGCCAATCACCCAGGTTTGTTTTAACCTAAAACGTAAAAGCTGCATGTGAAACATATTTTAATTTTTAACTCATTTGTGATTACTTCTCTTGTAGGATTATTTTTTGTTTAATTTTCCAATCAACATGTTTTATAAAGCTGACAACACACACATTTGGTTATTAAGAAACAAGTAAATAAAAATGTGTTAATTCCATTTCACTCACTGTAAATACTTACTGTGTAGAGGATGAGAACAGTGCCAAACTGGATCAGACTATAAAGTGCCATATACTTGAAGAGACTGAAGGACGTTACCAGTGAACATCTTCCCTCTCTGATGGACAGAAGACAGGTCAGATAATTATATGATTCAATCATAAGGCATCATATGACCTAAAATAAATAGCTTGGTGGTTAAGATGGTTACTGATGGTCACAAACATCTTGTTGCCAATGACCCATTTTTTGCTTTGAATAATAGCACCTAAAATATCTGCATAATTTAGCAGCCAAAAAAAAATCTGCTTTACCTTATGAGCAAAGGCACACAGCTTATGTTGTCAGATTTTGAGGTAAAAGGAGAGGCAACAGAAGCTTCAGCCTCAGACAGTGAGACCCCCACATCAGAAGCTCTCAAAGCTCCACAGTCGTTAGCTCCATCCCCACACATCCCCACACGGTAACTACAGAGAAAAGCCATGAACATTTCATGCAGTCAAATAAAACCCCTCTGTTCTGTACAAGTATCGCAAGTGGTGTTCATTTTGCTTACTTTAGATTCTGTAGTGCTTTAACAAGTTGAGTTTTCTGATCAGGAGACATCCGGGCATACACTGTGCCTCTCATCAAAATCTAAACCATGTTCACACATATACACACCAGCAGGAAAAGTTACTTCTACCACAGAAAGCAGTCAAACAGTGAAGACTCATAAATGTCACACATGTATTGTGAAGGCACCCTTTAAATATTTAAATGACCAAATCATCAGATTCATTTTAATGTTCCTTTTGTGATTTGGAAGAGGTAAAGGTTTGGTAAAACACATTTTGAGAAGAGACCTGCTTAGTTTAAAACAGAGAGCATAAAGCTACAGTACACAGATGAACATATCAGAA
>JAYDZF010000018.1:4059336-4072411 GCA_034509105.1 Microcambeva barbata | reverse complement strand
CAAGTAACCAGGCCAGATGGGGGCATATACTCAACAACAAATAGGCACTTTCCGATGCCTACATTGTTCCCATTGTTTAGAACAAAGCATAATACAACCACTCAATAATTTGCCAAACCACTTGACTGCCTATGCACATACTGACCACTGACTCTCAAAGAATTCAGACTCAGAGACGTCGCAAGATGAGACAGAGGCTATGAATTCCCTCACACCCCCAGCAGTAGTTAATCACTCACTTATTGTGAATAATTCAATTTGAATATAAACAACTGGCAACGAAACATACAAAAATATGCTCACAGTAGTTTGGTCTGATTTATCCCCTCTGCTCAGGCTGTTTGTTTGCCTGTCTGATCTTAAATTAGTATGTAGTTCTTACTGCTACAGCTTTAAAATATATGGTCTACTGGCTGGATAGCAGCCCAGATAAGACATGAAATAATACTGTGTGCAGTCCAATGCAGTAGTGTAATGGCTTACAAAAATTAGGAATATTACAAAGAAGAAAAAACCTGAACTGTGCTTAGATTAAAAGTACCAAGTTCTATGTCATGGAGTTAATGCATATCTGTTCCCATTTAATAAGTCTTGAGCTTAGACGTAACCGTCTCTGTGAGGACTTTTTCTTTGAAAACATTACTGAAGATTTAAAGGTTAATAATGTAACCAGAGTTTATTCATACAAATCTAATATACATTGCAGAGCATGATTTGAGCAAAGTTTAAAAATACGTCATATCAGTGATGTTTGTTTGCTAAGATAAATTGTAAGTCATGTATGCTCGGTTCTAGAATGTAAACTTGACAGATAATTAGGTAATAAAAGCATATCCTAGGGCCGTAGTAAATTACTCTATCCCACGACTGCTGGGATCCAGAGTTCAAATTCGTAATGATGCTATCAGCCAGTCGAGCTTCTACATAAAGACATCAGTGGCTTCGATATTGAACAGTGCTATCAAAAAGCATTTTGGCATGCATTTAATAATACTATTACTTTGCTGGTCTGTTTATTCTTATTTTTTATTATATCAAGTGGATGAGTAGGTGCATATGTGTCATGACTGTTACTGAGTAATGAGGGTTAAAGACCTGGCAACCTTTAGATTACCAGTCCAATACCCTAACCACTAGGCTACAGCTGGCCCTTTACATCTACAGCTGTGGGGGAAAAACAATAGACCACTGTAAAATGATGGCTTTATTCTACAGAATAGAATAACGATGCCATAGAATAAAATAACACTGGCTATTTTGGTATAACAAACCAAAAAGAGATCATTTTGAAATCGTCCATTACTTATTTCCACGACTGTATATACACATACATACATCATATATACAGAAATAGTCAACTAGCCAGTACAACCTAACCCTCTCTCTGACCAAATTAAGGCATAATTGCAAATTAGATTTATCCGAGTGAGGTTGGAAGTTCTTCAGCTCGCTTGCAATAACTTAACTGGGTTTAGCCATTGCAGCTTTAATATATATAGTATCCCATAATCATATTAAAAACACTGTAAACACAGTACACAGTAATATAGGTAATTAATCAAAAACTAATTTTAACATCTTATAATTTCACAGACCCATTTTTATTTCAGTGAAAAAATACCATTTCATCCATTAGCTTAATTTAAATAGATTTAAAAAGAAACTAAAAAACTGTTTTAAAAGTTTTAAATAGAAAAATATTTAGAGTTTGGTGGTAGCAAATTTGACTCATTCTTGGCTGGTCATGGCTGACACATCTGTAAGAAAGATGTACATTTTCTGGAAATTAGGTTTGTAGATTGATGACACTTACAGAGTAGACACTAACAGCAACAGGTAATAGCAGGTCTGGATTCTGTGTGTGTGTGTGTGTGTGTGTGTGTCTGAGAGAGAGAGAGACTCACCTGAGCTTCCCATGTGTAGGCAAAAGTTCAAAAGCATGCATGTGAGTACGAGCTGAAACCCCATAGTGCACTTTATGCCTTGCCTTAAGCTGTAAATGTTAAACAGGTCTCTTAAAGACGTCTCATCCGTGTCAGCGAATAACCATTTTTACCCACAACCTTTTGTCTCACAGTCAACCTTAAATATTATTTCTGTAGACAGCTTCTCCGGTTCACTTATTTGTTGTAATTGAGAGAATTCCAAAAGATTACACCTGTATCCTAGAATTTGTTCACTTGTTGCTAAAAGAGCTCCTGATCCCTCTCCTGTCCTAAGCCAAAAACAGGTTGAGACTGAGCTGCCGGAGCTGCTTGATTTGCCCTGCACCCTCCCTCACTGCTTTTTACTCTCTCTTTCACCCTCCCTCTTTCCCTCCCCTTCTCTCCTTGCTTTCAGTCTCACTTCAGCCAACTGAACATGCTTCACTAATCTGGACGCTGTCCAAATTTGTAGTTTGAATGGGCCTGTTGTTTTAGTAGCTAGGCTAAACAATCTTTAAAAAAATTAGCTTTCTTTGATTTCAAATTTTGAAAGTACTATAAATGTTTTCTCTGGCGTTAATGTATTTGATTATCAAAAGAGGCTAAATCAACCAAAAGGACTGTTGTTTGAAATGATATTAGAACAAATATCGTTAAATTATAAAAATGTAACATGCCTACCTGCACTTTAAAGCTTTCTCTCCAAATCAAACTCACTTCACCTGGAGTAAAGTTTTTATACGTGGACATGGGGATCATCTGCTTATTCTCTGTTTGACATGACTGGTTTTTCTGCAGGCATTTTGGCTGGCTCTATATTCCAAGGGCCCTGCTGCATTCCTGTGTTGGAGTTGTCATGGTTACATGTACTTGAGTTGAAGTTCTGAAGCAACTGCATTATGTTTTATGTTTTATGAAGATGGCCACATACTTTTCTCTATCGTGCAAGTCACTGTAAGTGGGAACTGCTATCTAAAAGTCTATATTTCATAACAACAGGAAAGGGTCCTTTCATTCTGTAATCAACCTTAAATAAATCTCTGTGAATACATATTTTCATAGCATAGAGTTGAAGACGGCTATCATGTCCGCATGTTTTCCCAGTTTATATGGACCAGTTAAAAAGCAATATGAACCAGGTTTAAACATTTTGCAGGAGGTCTGTAAATAGCAGAGCTTGTAGTTAAACATATTTACAGGCAATTTGCTTTGTTTATATTGTTTCCAGACAGTCTGGTGACAGTCTTTGCCGTGCTGCTACTCTCCAGATTGGCGTGTCTGTTAAGAATCATGCAAAGAAATCAAACAGTTTTGTGGCAGAAATAAAAGTGTTTTTATTTATTCATTTAGTTTAAGACTGAAATGAATGAATAATAAACGGTACATATGTTGAAAAAAGGGTCATGTGCAATTACACACCCAGTGAACAAACACAGACTGTCATTGCCAAACCCCAGTCTGGTTAGCATACATTCATCGGGCCAGAGAGGTGACTCACCAGGTCACCAGTGTGGTGGCAGGGTCCTTTGATCTTGTTGATCTTGTTTTATCTTTATTGCCATTGTTGCTCAAAGATTTTCATGTTGATAGTGATGTTGAGTGTAGCTTAGGTTAAAGAGTGCAAGTTAGCTAATGTGACAAGGGAAGGTTAAGATAAGAGATGGCAGGTTGAACCGTGGTGACTTCGTCGTTCCTCGGTCTGAGGACGAATAGCCAAACAGCCCAGCCTTTGGAAGCTGCACTTCTCAGTGCACTCTTAGCACTGGTCCCAAGCCTCAATAAAATCACAAGAGAGGCATCAGGAAAGGTATTTGATTGTGCCAAGTCAGGGATTAGCAGAATGATTCACAGTAACAACTTCTGATATGGGAGCAGCCAAAAGAAAAAAAAATCTAATGTTAGTTTAGAACTAGCACAGGCTTGCAGTTTCCAGTGACCTGTACATCCTATGTGAAGTGAGTCCAGCAAAATTGTTATATAAAGCAATAAATCAGCACTGTACAGCTGCTGAGAATTTGTCCTGGAATGTTTCCTGTATGTCTGTAGGATATGAAAAAGTTGTTCTTATGAAATTGTTTGCTATATATAGAATATTTTACAATATGTATCAGTGGCACATTGTCTCTTTTTCTGATGACATGATGTTTTCCATCACATACCTCTCCAGATCAGTAATCTGTAGCTTATTCTATGGATTTCTGCACTGGAATGAGGCCAGTTCCAGAGCAGTCATTAAAGGGGTTGGTGTATCCTGTAGCAGCAGGTATGAACCTGCTTCAGAGGTAACATATAAATCCCTAAGTAAATAGTACTTGATGAGTGTACCTAAGATTTTTTTATATATTTATATTTTCACACTGTCTATGATGTAATCCAAATGTCTCATGTGATTTATTCTCATACCATGAGTGACGATGGAAAATAAAATCGTAGTATAGAAATTAGAATAAAAAACAGTTTTAGTAGCTGTGTGATAAAGTTTTGATTCCTCTCCAGTTCTCCATATACATGTAGAAGATCAAAGCAATATAACTCCCACCCCATCTAACTACCCCCTGCCATAAAGAGAAGCTCACAGCTTTCCCGAGCTGTGAACAGCTAGTTTTGGCAGGTTGAAATTGTACTCCAAATATAACCAGGCAGTAGTGTAAATGATTTTATGTTATGGCACTCAAGAATATATGTTTCATTTGGGCTCTGCAGTTTTCTCCCACCTTCTGAACGCGAATTGGACACTGTGTGTGAGAAAGGATTGTGATTGTCTTCTGTTTTTATTGAGAAGATGGAAAAAGATCCTGGCTAAAATCCACTTTCATATTGTGATTGTTTTTTCCAATATTAAAAGGAAATATTAGGATATTACTGATGTTCATCACAAATGTACCTGAAAAATAAAATAGTAAAGGATTAAGCAAATGATTTTCAAAAACCATTTCAAAATGAAATTTCTTGCTGGCTTCAGATCCTGGATGACTCGACACAATTTAAAGGAGTGATTATACACAAGTAATGAAAATAAGTGCTATAGTCAAAATATGAAATATAAGGATAAATAAACATCAATGTCTGAACAATGGATTATATCTACAATAATGTTTTTTTCTAAAAAAAAGTTCTGTTTATTTCTTTCTATTGCTTTACAATGCTAAACAATATAGGCACTAAAGGGCAGATGAGGAGTTGTGTGTTAATTGCAGCACAGGAAACTCCAAGTGGTTTGGAAAATTTTCCTTCAGAGCACCTTGGGTTTTATGACCCCAGTGTTAATGAGAATTCTGGATACATAAAATAACATCCTCCTGTTACTTAAAATACTAAATACTAAATCAAAAGGTTCATCCTGTGTTTGTTTTGAGATGATACATGTCTCCCTGGTCTTCAGAGTGACTTATTAGTTCCTGCGTCACTATGATTTCCTTCTTGGCACCGACTGAAATCAAGGCTTGAATTTTTTCTTTCAGGTCCGTATTATAGATTCCTATTTTAATTCAGTGTCTGTAAGGAACATAGTTTTCCTGTCAAATTTATGGTAACAGCTGTACATAAGCGAATTTGCCAACACTAGAAAATTATTAGATTAAATGAAGTCACACAGCCTGCTCAATGAAAGGAAGTTAGCATGTTTCATCGATCATGCAATCCAAAAGTAAAAAAAAGAAAACTGTAAGATTTTATTTTATACTTAGATTTTTTTTATCCTGGTACACCATTTCTCAAAGTTCTTACAGACTTTTTTATAAGTAGCTCTTTTAATTTTGGCAACAGAATCAGAATGTGTTAATTGTTATACTTCAAAGAATCATCACCCACTGTATATGATAAAGACATAAATAATACGTGTAGAAAGCCTTTATGAAGCATTTCCCCCCAAAAGCAAGCTTGAAAATATGCACATTTCTTCCATGGCTCATATTTCTTTTTCTGTAAGAACAGCTGATGTTTTATGACAACTGAGAGACAAAGGAAGTATGTCATGTCTTAAAATGCCTGAGAAAAAGCTTACAGAATTTTCAGTCTTCATGATTATTAGTGAATTGTTTTGTTGATGTTATAAATGACCGTGATATACGATAAAACATGCTACAAAGTTATCATATATGGAACACATTACTTTCATTGTAAAGCTATGAAATAATATACAGTTTACACACACATGTGGATATAGATATATTCACTGTATATTATTGCATATATTTACACTGACAGTATCTATATATGATAAGTAAACATTCACTATTTTATTTTCCTTTGATTGGACTATAACTACGCACATGGACAGGATCGGGTCCTTCCAGTCAAACGTCTCAGTGAAAATATTTTTATTCCAGGATGATAATGTCCCGTGCACTGATAAAAGAATGGTTTATGAACATCAAAAGGTCTTCAATGACCTTCTCGCCAGATTTAAACAAAATTTAATCTTTATGAATATTTCAAACTGCAAACATCTTTAATCTTTTTTATCAACATTTTCTTTGAAGACTGGTCCAACATTCCTTTATGAAGAACGTCACATATTTCTAAGAAGGATTAAGGCAAAGGGTGGTCTGACTCTTATTAGGTTTCTAAGTATTTTTGAATTCTGTTGTTGTTCACCTCTGTACATGTTTAACAGTAAACTGAAAAATCACTGTGCTCCAGTTCTCTTTATTCTCTATATCACTCAGAGTTTCAGTTTCATTTGTGACATCATTTTATAGTGTCCAACCCTACCATTGCCTCAAATATACTGCTGCCTTGCATACATACTCCCAATACTGTAATAGACTGTTAGAACCTACTAAGCTAATGGCTGTTTAAACCCTTTATCTGTCTAGCAGAATAACCAACTCTTTGTATTTATAATATACTTTTTGTATTTGTTCTACTTTTGTGACATGCACTCTGTATTGTATTGTCTTGCACTTTTTGTTCTATGTTGCACCGGGGTCCCGGAGCGTTGTTGTTTCATTTCATGAAATGTAAGTAGCTGAAATTAAGCCTCGCTGACTCGCGTATCGTTTTAGCAGTATCAGTAGTCCTGATTGTTGAGGGGTTTTTTAAACTTTCAAAGGCACTGACGCCCTTGCTTGTGTGAGAGCATGTGAAGAAAGAAAATCTACTCTCACTTTTTTTGGGAGTCTGGGCAGGGCTTGGGTCTAGATATATGTACAAGAGTGTTTGCGCTTGCTGTGAGTTATCTCCTTTGCATGTTTATTTCAAATGAAAAGACGAACATAACAAGGTCATGTTTATTATATTCTGCCTTTGATTGAATGCCAGACTGTCTGAGAATGCCCCCTTGTAACAAGAACCTGTCTTGACAGAGTCTAGAGCGGATGTATTCACAAGAACACACCTCAGTTTTGCCTGATGTACAATAAATATCAGAACAATAGCTGGCTAAGTGGTCGTTACGCTTCCTGTGGTTTTATAAACGTTTTGTTTTACATCCTTACCGTGTTTTGTGTCTGGGACCATCAGCCCTCTTCAATAGCTTACTAGAAATGTTGGCATTTGTTTTACAAATGACTTTTGTTACCAATTACCTGTAACAAAGTAACACATTTTAGTTCCATATGTAGAGAAATTGTAATACATCATGCTAACACTAGGGGGTCTGTTTTTGATCCGGTTTCCTGTCACCACCTGTGTGATATTTGGCATGTTTCCCAAGTTTGGTTGAATAAGTAACGCCCTGTGATGGACTACTGCTCAATTGTGTATTTGCACCTTTTTTTGCCCCAATATCAATGAAGTAGTGACTGAAGACAAACGAGGAACTAGAAAACATTTTTATTTAAACGTTTTAATAAAGGGTTTTTAGAAATAAGTTTTGTGGTTATATTAAAAAATAGTAATCTAGATAAATAATTTATTTTCATATGACAGCAACTACAATTATACTGTGCGTGTGATGCTTTGTATATTCTTTTTTGGATGTATGGGCTTGCCCTGAGATGCCCCCCTAAACTATCCAGAAGCTTAAATAACGTCTCTACATTGCTCCCTGGAGTAAATTACTGAATTAATGTGTCAGTGCATTGGACTGGTGCTATGTCCAGGATGTTTTTCTGCCTTGCAACCAGTTTTTTTTCTGGTAGTAGCATGAAGCTACTATTAAAACCTAAAACGTGTGATGATTTGTGTAATTAAAATTTTACAGCATGCAGCACATGGCTAAGAATTTAAAACAAACTGACAAGATCATTTCAACAAGCTGCTATGCTTTATTAACACTTAGCAGTTGTGTGTCTAATCCTACCTCAAACTCTACTGGGTCTTTCATCCCACAGTTATTTCTCTATACTGAAGTAGTGTGCATATAAGGATATATTTTCATCCGAACACACCCAGGGTGCAGCATGATGACTCATCACATCCTTGAATAGAATGCTTTTTCTTCAACACATCTAAAGTCACATCTACAAAGAGAATGCTAACGAGCTCTCTTTTTGTTTTGAAATCACAGCTTTGTTTTGTCTAATCCTGATACTCTGGACTATATAGTATACAGTAGACGTTCTTCAATTGTGCTGTGAGATGAAGGTGGCATAACAGTTAACAGTTTTACAGCCTGTGAAATGTAGTCCATATGGCTCGGTGGCAGCCAGATATATTTTCAGACAAGTTTATCACCCAAGATCATGGCAGAGAGATTGTGAGAATCAGATTCCAAATCTTTGCACACTTGACTGTGGATTTGATTTTGAATAGATATAAATTCCAGTTGGGAGGGGGGAGGGGTGAACAAACTGTCTAGCTGAAGGTGCACTTGTCTCGCTGTCAGTGCTGGTCCCAGTCTAAATTAGGAGGGTTGTGTGAGGACACACTAAAATTGTGTCTGTAAAAAGCAGGCATGTACATCATAGTGAACTGCTGTTACTGCTTCTCAATATATCTCAACGTATTTTTACCATTTGAATTTTATGTTTGAGATTTTTGTTTATGATGTCGCAATTTAAAAATATTATTTTGTCATTGTAGTTCTATTAAACATGATCTGCTCGCTTTTGTGATAATCAGGCGTACATGATCAGCGCTACATGACTCAGTGCTGCATCCTGCTGTTTACCTCTTGGTATTACAACCTTTTTCGGGATTTCCGCCTTCTTCCGTTCCTACCGCGTTCGACAAGTTGAAGTACAAAGTCGTTTTTAGTTTTAAATCTGTTTAAAGTAAATAAACCTGTGCATGTTTAGTTTATTGAAGGGTAAGTGATCTTACATGTTTGGAATTGGACAGGTCCAGCAGGCCGGACACACCGCGTATGAAGCTTACAGAGAACTTTGATCAGACCCTCAGACCCACGTCACTGCAGACATGAATGTTGTGGAATGAAAGCTTGTAGCTGAAGGGACTCGGTTTGGGAGAATGGAGTCGCCAAATGGAGAAACACCAGACCTGGATTTATCTAAAGGTAGTTAAGAGCAGATTTGTAGTTTGGAAGCTGTCCTAAGACTTCCCAGTGCATTTTTTAAAACTGAAATTTACTTAAATACCTTCGCTACTGTACTCAATTTAAATCTAAAATGTTGTAAACCAGTAACTACATATTAATAACTATTTTTACAATTTATTTAGCTTCTAATCGGTACCATTTAAAACAGAGTATTGTCCTAAAACACAAACATTGCACTGATTGGTAATTTGGACTAAGCCTGAGTAACCGGGTTGACAGTAAACAATGTTTATTGTGCATAACAAACACAAAAAAATATAAAATAAAATTATATGCAAACGTTTTAAAGTCAATCAGGAGACATGCACCTTGTGCCCAAGTCCATTGGTTGTTCATAAAATAAAGAAAAATACGCCATATGCTGGATTGTATTTTCTTTATGTGAACATGGTTGAATGACAACTAAATGTGTTATGGACATGGGGTGCCCTTCAAACTATTCATGTATAAATCATATATTTTCTAAACAGCCAGTTTATTATTTTATTATTAATATTTCATTCAAACTTTTTGAGCATATGCTGGATCTAACAGGAGACTTTTATTTTGGTAGCTTTTAAAGAAAGATGGTATTAGGTAATGAAAATACACCAGACTACATTTGTGCTCAGATAATCAACAAACTAATTAACAGATCTACAAAGCTGTTTATTAGTCTGCGTTTTATGTCAGGGGGTGCAACTTTATTTAAAGGATGTAAATGAAATAATTCCATTCATATCAAACAAATTAGAAGTTACATGTCTTTGCCAGCTTTAATTCTCTCAAAAATATTATCATGTCAGATCAGATGTCAGGAAATTTGAAAACAGGAGCCTTATGTAAATTCTTGCTATGTGAATGTTCTCTTTTGAATAAATCAGGGTTCTTTGGTTGGAGTTTTAAAGAGTTGCTGTAAATACAGTTAACAAGCTTAAAACTGTCCAGCCCTTGACTAGAGTACTGAGAAAAATTGACATTATTATGGCAGGGTGACTTAAATATCCCTGGCATTAATGCTAGGCAAAAACAAGGCTTTCCTTTATTCAGTGCCAAGCCTAGTCACCATTACGTTATCATAAATCTTCTTAAGCATGAACAGCTAAAAAGGTGAAAACTGTGTAGTCTACTGTGATGTAAAAACATCTGCCTAACCCTGTTTTCTACTTTATCCCATATTTGTATCTTTTCTTTACAGATCTAGGGGGTAAGGAGCCCAAACTGAATGGTAAGGATCAGTCAGCTGGAGAAACACCGACTGGAAGACAGCTCAGTGAACCTGGTCGTTTTGCATATGCTGCGTTGTGTGGTGTGTCTCTGGGCCAATTATTTCCAGGACCAGATCAAAGGTATTTGGCAAACAGAGGGAAAAAAGTTCTTAGCAGTTTAAATATATACTTAAAATTTGGATATTTACATTTGTATGTATGTAATGTGTAAATGTTAGTAACACTGCAGGGTTTTTATAACTTTATAACTTTTTCTGATTTGAGGCTTTACATTTATTTCCGACGTGCTTGCAGGAGCTTCCGGGAGCAGTACCTGGAAGGTTTAGTCAATTGGCTTGATCTTGATGAGTCTGTCATGCCAGTGATGCAGGCGTTCTTGGCTGGACTTGGATGTGAAGGTAGTGACACATTCTTGTCCATCCTGCAGACAGAGCCGATGCTTAGAACAGGATCTCTGCTGATCACCCAGGTAAATAAGTGAGCATGAGTTCACTACATGACTGCACTTGCACACCGGTTGCTTTGAATTTAGTCTATTAAAATGATTCAGATACATTATTTTAATACAAGCAGAACATGTTAAATACAGACGTTTGTCTTCAAAAGCTTATGATCATGATATTGTTCATGTAAAATGTAAACAATGTTTACATTTCAAACATCCTTTAGTATGTGAACCTGATGCTGCTAGCTTTATGACCTTTCACTTTCTGTTCTTCTCTTTCTCAGGATCTTGTTTTATTCTCTGTCAAAGATGGTGAGGGTCTTTATCATCAGTTTTTATGATTTGTAGTTGTTCGTGGAGTCGTTTTTGTAAGGTGCTTTCATTTCCGACTGCTCTCCTGTTGTAGGTCAGTATGATGCCAGAGCTCGCGCACTGATCCGGCATGTCAGCTGCCTAATGAGAGTGTGTCCTCAGCAGCTGGAGGACTTTGAGGAGACACTCGGAGAACGGCTCAGACAAGGAGGAGAGGAGAGCGAGTAGGAGATGAATATATTTCTCTTATGCTTTTTTTTATGATTACACTTCACCAAGGTGTTGTACACTTTCTGTCTTGAATGCTTCTTATGTCCTGTAGTAGCCATATATAACACATCATTCTGTCTGAAACTATTTATTTTAACAAATTTATGTTAATTGTTTTGTTACAATGCTCTTCGTGTGGATCTAAAACAGCAGTAAGTACATAAAGTAATTTTTGTTTAGACTGCTTTGCCTTGATATTTTTTATATTAATTATTCAGTAACAGCAAAGCAAGCTAACGTAGTGGAGCATAATTTACCCTAACTGAACTTTGATCAATCTGAATTTTCATTTGGACATTTATACACTTCCAAGTCCACCAAATCTTGTTTAAGCAATACGTCCTGAATATCAAAATTCATAATCAAAGCTTGTCACATTATCTCGCAGTGTTATTTCAATGTAGTTTTTTTGTTCTATGCCTGTAAACTTTCCCTCCCATTAAAAGGTATTTTTTTCCTTCACAGAGAAGAGTCATCTAAAAGACGGAAGAAAGAAAGAGGGCGCACACTCCGCCGTTACTTGCTGATAGGTCTTGCCACTGTTGGTGGAGGAACAGTGTTAGGTTCGTTTTGTTTGTACTAAAGCAGCAATGAAATTAAAATTGTGGAACCAAGAGAGTGGAGCAGAAACACGCATTGACATAACTGGGATACAGTTTTATAAAAACAATCAAATCTAGTAGATTGTTTTCATATTTAAATAATCTTTTAATGCTTTAGCTGACCGAATGTATTTATAAATGTTTTCATTTGTGCCAGGTGTGACAGGAGGTCTGGCTGCACCTTTAGTGGCAGCTGGTGCTGGTGCAGTCCTGGGTGCAGGAGGGGCCGCGGTTCTAGGCTCCGCCACTGGCATTGCAATCATGGCTTCTTTGTTTGGTGCTGCAGGGGCTGGTCTAACCGGTAGGCTAACTAAAGTTAATACCTCTTCTTTATTATCTTTATATAGATAGTAATAGAATAAATACAGATATATGACAGAGATACAACATTATGAAAGCTGGAGTTAAAATATCATGTCTTTTGTATTTGCACTTTCCATGAACTCTTGCAGGTTATAAGATGAACAAACGAGTGGGTGCTATTGAGGAGTTTGAGTTTCTTCCATTGAACTCTGGGAAGCATCTACATGTCACCGTGGCTGTAACTGGATGGCTCTGCAGTGGCAAATACAGTAAGTACATGATTAACCACCACAACGTAGCAGTAGTTCCATCATTTACAGAAGGACACGTGACCTTCAGTTATCTGTTATATGTATAAGTCTGAAATCTATTTTCTAATGTAATTTTAGGTTGCTTTCAGGCTCCGTGGCGAAGTCTGGGTGCCTGTGGGGAGCAGTATTGTCTGAAATGGGAGTCCCGTTATCTAATGAACCTAGGCTCGGTTCTGAACACGCTGTGGGACGGACTGGTCAGCTTGGTGGCCCAGGAGGCCCTTAAGTACACCGTGCTTTCAGGTATATATAGTAATC
>JAYDZF010000018.1:4042468-4053530 GCA_034509105.1 Microcambeva barbata | reverse complement strand
CAAATATTCAACACAAAGCCTTCCACCTGCTCTGTCACATTCTCAAAAACAATATAAAAACATTTTTCTCTAGCTTTTATGACAGATTTATCACTTTAAGCTACCCAATACTGTGTCTTACAAAAATATAGCACTATAAACTGTCAAGCTTGTATTTGTTTGTGTAAATAGTAAGTCACAGTAAAACAAAGCCAACAACATTAAGATCTGATTAAAAAAAAATGCTGACATAAAGCCAGACTTTGTCTTACACCTTTCTAATTTTAATTAATTAGCTTTAAAAGATTGTTTTCCACTGCCAGCTAGACTTCTTATATGTTCTCACCTGTGCATGGCGCATCATTTGAGGATCCTGGTGGCTGTACTCCTCTCCATCTTGAACAACCTGTCTAAGTGACGGTTCTCCTGGTGAATTCTGTGGATACGGCGGATAAGAGAGAGCTTCAACCTGGCGTGCCTGCCGCCTAGCTGCCAGCAGGATGCGACAGTATGTGAAACAGATGGCCGTCGAGGGCAGAAAGAAGGTAAGAAAAGTTGCAACTAAGGCAAAGGGTAAAGTGACTCTCAGGCGACACTGTAACGATGGCAGTTCTGAGTTGGAGATCTGAAAGTATGAAGCTGGGTAATAGGGGTTAAACCCTGGGACTGTTCCGTTTATCGTGTAATGCTCTGGGTCCTGCATTCGGCCTAAACTGTGCCAGTCCATTTCAATCGGCAGAAAGGAAGTCAGAGCTGCCAGACCCCAAGTACCACCCACAAGCAGCAATGCCCGGGGAGGGGTCATTCGCTGTTTGTACCGCAATGGAGAAATTATTAGGAGGTAGCGGTCCAAGCTTATCACACACAAGTTTAAGATCGAGGCGCTGCAGCACATAACATCAAAGCAGAGCCAGACCGGGCAGAACCCAGGAGAAAGCACCCAGTTACCACAGAGCGCATTCAGCATGGCTGGAGGCATCACCACCAAGGCTACCATTAAGTCAGATAAAAATAGGGACACTAGAAAGCAATTGGAAGTGCAGCGCAGTGAACGATGGGCAAACACCAGAGCTATCAACAAAATGTTTCCACAGACTGTAATCAAAATTATGAGGGATAGCATGATTGCCAGCAGCCACAGACCACTTCCACTAATGCTCACATCGCTGGCATAAGTGAAGCCGCTCCTGTTGTTGTTTAGACTTGCAGTTGCTTCAGCCAAATGAAGGGTTGCGTCAGTCATTTTAAGAGCTGTTGATTATCTGCCTGCCTTGGTGTTCTTGATAGAAATCCACAGTTTTTCATCCACATAAAGAGAAATGGTAAAATATGATATAATGATGATATCCAAGTCTTGGAAGTAGAAAGGTAAACCAAAGGTCCTTCAGGTCTCATGGCAGGTCTTGTGCAAACACCTCAGGTGATTGGTAATGACTTCCTCCAAAAGTAGTAATTCTGTACACTGATATGCCACCTGAAAATAACTGGAAACATGAATTCTTCTGAGTCTAAAATTGCTACGTCTAGCTTCCTCTAAGCTTCTTGCCAGTGTGAGTAATCCCGTGCCTTACAAATGTGTTTCAAAGCAGCATGTCATGATGACACACACTGGGGAGGGCGTCAAGAGGTGGGCTCCAGTATGAGCGAGAGAGACTGTGCTAAAGAGTCAGATCTTTTTGGTTCTCGCACCTGGTTGCTAATTAAAAACATTGCCACCACATTTGGCCGTTGCTTTCCACATTATAAGCCTATGCTATTGTAAGTGAGAGTCTACAAGTGCACTGTGTGTGGGAGTATTGGTGTGCTTTTTTCCATCTTAAATCCTTATAATCCCTGTATCTTCCACTTCGGTATGTCTCCAAACTCAGCCTGCCGATGCTGAGGACGGAACGTGTCTGAGCATCTTACTTTTAATGCGTGCATATGCACATTCACAGCCAGTGTTAATGTGGAATTAATGAAGAACGCACCGAATATTTTTTTTTCATACAAAAGTAATTGAAGCAGACATGTGACTATAATTTACTTAATGTAGCCAGGATTCTTTCTCTAGTGTAACATAAGGTATATTGTCCTCAGGGCTGCTTATTTGGTTATTTCACTCTATTTCATCAACTTTAACCTGGTAATGATTACAGTGGGTTCAGTTTAATCTAAATACATCAAGCGAGTGCAAGGGAGAATTACCCGGTAAGAATATTTAACAAGTTAAATTCATTTTAAAAGTACAATAAATCAGCGACACGGAAACATTAAATAGAAAAAACTGACAGTGGTGTTAACAGAATCTAACATCAATATTATCTACATGACCAAAAATAAATTTAGGTTTAACATGGCAATGCTCCTATTAAGGCCTGGACTGCACATAACTTCACACATGTCATCCAACTTTAAACACCCAACATCATCCAAAACTAAAACAATCAAACAAAAAGGATAGCCCAAAGTAGATGTTAATTTTAAAATAAAGGCTTCTACCAAAAGATATTGCCAGCAAATATCTGGCCAGGTTGTGTCTTTGTATGCCTTTTTTCAGTGTGGTTTGGTTTGATTTAATCATACAGTTCTGCTTCATGTTGACTTTCACTGGCAATTATTCGTACCAGCATCAGCACGTATAATGAAGAGGTGCTTCAGATCTGAAAACTGGCAACAGTCACAATTCAGAGCAAAAACATTAAGACCCCTGGGGTTAACATGATTTGAGTAGTTGATGAATATTAAAATCATCTCTCAGTTTTGTTTATGAACTAAAAAAATTACGTTCACATTCTGACAAACAAAAACAGAAACCGTTTATTGACTGAATTGACCTTTTATTTGGGCATTTGTTCCATGATCCACAGTATCCAACATCAACACTTTTGAACAATGTGATTCAATAAAGATAGACAATCTGGTTTGAACACAAATCAGAAGACAAATGGTGAGGACAGGTCCACAGAGGCTGCTGTCAATCAGCTCTAAAATTAGCAGGACAAAAAAAGAGAGATGCAATCCTTTGAGGATTCAGTGTTCCTGCAACAAAAAGAAATAATCATACAGACAATTCTAAGACCTCTTTTGTGTTCACTGCAAAACGGAATTTGCCAACCGAACAAAGTATTTTCCAACAATCATTGAGGGTTACGCAATTGTGTTCAAAGTATTGTATTTCTGTCTGAGGGCCCAAACTTAAGATATTTTTCAATGTCACCCTAAAACTAATATTAATAGGAGGATTCAGCTGATCTGAAGTTGTTTTTAATTCTCTCTCTTTTTTTTTCTTAATTTATATGCACTTCATTACCCTGTGTGATAGAGGTAATTAATTCCATGTGCTTCTCTCCATGTATTCCTGCATGCAATCTATCTGTGAGCCAACACTCCAGGATTACACTGGATATACCTTCGTAACTGTACTGTGTAGTAGATATGGTGCCCTGAGGTCATTCTGGCAGTTGGAGTAGGCCATGCCAAGTCCTGCTCCTGTGCCCAATGAAATAGGAAAGGTCCTTCCTGTAATCACAGTTCGTCGTTAGTGTGGTCAAATTTTATTTTGTATTACAGTATATACAGCATGGATAAAATACTCACGTTTGAAAAACACAACTGAAAAGACAATACCTATACCAAGACCAGCACCTGCAGGTAAAAAAAAACATTTATTGACAAAGCTTACAATGATTTAATGTGCCCAAACAATAAACAAATCTCTAATATTAAATGTTTCACCTCTACATCATAAAAAACAAATCTCTTTGAAAAACATTTTCCTCTCCAGTTTTACTAATTATAACTACACTGTTAACAGGAGTTTATTAAAATGCCAACATTTGTATTTTACGCTTTACCTCATATTAGTATTAAAACAAACAAAAAAACCATTAAATTATATAGCTAACGCTCTTCAAGTGTTTTGTAGATATTATTAGGAAATGCAAAGAAAATGACAAGCCATTTAGCTAGATAGTTAACTCTAGTCAAAATAAACATAGAGAGTTGAATTTTGCCTTTACTTTTCGTAAAAACACTTCAGGCAAAGTCATTTTACACACTTTACGCTGTAAAAACCAAATTTAAGAACACTTGGTCCCAAATGAGACTAATAAGCTTTAACATATTCAATGCGTCTGCAGTAGTAGCATACAGCTTGGTGGCTAAGCTAGGTTAGCACAGTGCAGTTCTGAGTTAATTTTAGCGTAACATGTTGTTCTGTGTTCCAGCTGATACACAAAAAATACACCTTACCGACTTTAACAGCACAGTCTGCCAGGCAGCGGTCCCATTTTTGTCCCAGCTCTTTCTCAGACATGTTTGATCAGATGTTATCAGATAGATCAGAACTGACTTTGTAGCTGCTAGCTAAACTGCCATAGTTTCCTAAGCAGTGTAAGGTCACCTACAGTAACAGCACTACTGCCATCCGCTGGACTTAACTTACAAATACGCCTATCATAAACATGCATGCATTTTTTTATCTTCGATGACAGTGTCCCAGTGGGTCCGTTTTTACTGGGAAATACACACGAAAAGGCATATCGGGACTTTGATTTCCTTAAGATTTATGAACACGTATTTATTTCAGTCAGAATAATGCTACGAGAGCAATACTTTACTATTTTGTCATGTTTGGAGCACATAATCGTTTGCCCAGTGAGATAGAGGCAGCATAATATGAAGCTGAATGTTAATCTAAAAATAATACACACTATAACATTATTTTCAATTGCACTGATAGTCTGATCTCGCAGGGGCAACAACTGGATTCATTCAAATGCTGCTTCTCATGTATGCAGCTTTAAAATATTTTTCTGTTAACTGAATTAAAGACATTTGGGACTGAGAACAAAGGGAAATAAACTTGTGCAGTCATTTTATTAATGTAATTTATAAAACTTTAAACAAATCAGAAAAGTGAAAATTCATTGTGTTCATTAAAATGTACCAAGTTATTTAAATGCAGTATGTAATGTACATCTTAAACCGTACTGATAATATCACAGAAAATCACGGGCCAATCCACATACTTAAACAGAATATGCCAAATGAAACATTTATGTATTAGGATGACCACCTTAGCTTAAAATACACATACATCTTTACAGATGCAAGTTGTAAGCATTATAAATTTTCTACCTTATGGAATAATGAAAATGCTTTAACACGAATAACTACTGATGAACCTTTTCCGCACAACTGTGATAAGTTATTGTGTGCTGTTGAGATTTTTAAACACATCAATTTATAATAAATATGAACGGACAGCATACTCCCATGGTTAGTACGTGCAATATCACACTCATTATATTATACTACACAATATATTAATATATGTAAATAATGTTTTATGTAATATTTTTGTATGACCTTCCTGAGAACAGTGGGGAAATAAATCTAGCTTTATGGTTTTAATCCAGGTTAGTGATACAAGGTAAACACAGGGAAGCTTACACTGAGCCCGGACAACAATATACAAAAGCCATAACACAAAGAAAAGCTAGCAGTGACCTGAGAAGGTTCAATGAAAACCTTTTCTGAACCAATCAAAACAATGTAGCATGTATCAGTTTCTGTCAATAAGTTCAGGTTAAGTCTCCAGGTCTGGTTGGGTGGCCTCTTCTCGTTGTGGTTTCAACATGTTCTTGCTGATGGCCAAGAGGTCCCGCAGCTCCTTGTTTTCAGTCTGAATGGAAAGAAAGCAACAGTCCTACATATAATGCCCAACATGTAATATGAATATGAACAATTGTTCCGAATTTCCATTCAAGCACCTCATCCACCAAGCAAAAAAATTCTACATACAAAAATATTCCATGTATTACCTCTAGTTGTGCAAGTCTCTCTTTTACAGAACAGTAGTGCTGGTCATCCACTTGTACTGCTCTACGCATCACCTGGCCCATCTCACATATCCGCTCCAGTTGGCTTTGCACCTCCTATGCGAATGACAATAAACATTCAACACTCACAAGTGTGACTGATGTCATAAGGTAGCTAGCCTACATCAGCTAGCTTTTGACTATTACAAATAACCTTGGAAATACTGATCCTCAACAGTTTACATAACCACTCATGCGAAATTAGTTTTGTGGGTACAGATGCAAATGTAAATAATCACATACTGGTGTATTCTAAATAAGTAAACAGCTTTACATTGAACACTGAATCATGAAAACATGTAATCTTTACATTGCAATAAAAGAAAAATTGACCACGTCAGGCTGGACATGAAGAACATTTGTGCACTTTTGATACATTATGTACCTTTGCATGGCCCTCATGAAGGTTAATCACAGGCTTTGTATCCAGCTCCTTCTTTCCCATCATCAGCTGGAGCATTTGTTTGCGGTATCGACCCATGATCAACTCCAGAGCATACTGGTGCTCTTCCAAAGAAAGGCAAAGTTCTGTGGAATTAAGTAAGCACAATGTTATGAACAAAAGCTCTGGGCAGAAATATCTTAGATTGTCACAGAAATATTATAGTAAAAAAAGCATACCTTTGTTTTCGTTCTGAAGTTCCTTGATTTGGGTGTTCTCCTGGGTCAGCAGAATGTGAGGTTTGGATTTAGACAGCTCCTGATTTTCCAAACTTGCTTCTATATACTAAGAGAAAATATATAGTCATATATCAAAATATAAAGATTTTTGAATGCACTCACCCCAATTTCAGTCACACACACTTGCTAATCCCTGATTATAGCAAACTATTGCACAGAGTGTATAAAATAATGCACACATTACTGCACACAATATCTAATGCAGAGGGCTTGAAATTATACTTTTTAGGTGTAGAATGGTATTTGGAACAACACTGCTCATATATGTTTAGTGTACAGTATAATATATACATACATACAGTAATTATAATGCTGTTTGAATATTTAAAATAGTGTGATATCTGATATACACCAACGTTTGCAAATGACGTTTATTTCCCTGGTTAAAAACAACAATACTTGCTTTACTGACATTTAATAAATTAAGAGCCTTAAATTAAAGCCTTACCTTATCAGGCAGAGCATTCCCGACCTCCTTCATGCTGTGTACTCTGTGACTGAGAACACTGGACTGGTCTATCAGACTTTCAGCTGCAGTATCATGTTCTTTTAATCTTTCCAATAAAGTCCGAGCATCGCTCAGTACCTTCTCCAAAGTGCACGACATCTTGTAAAGGTGATATTTAAAATAAAGTCAGCTAAAATACGAAAAAGAATTGTGTCGTGTTGATCCGGCTGGTAAACTCGTCGACTGTCAACACAGATTAGCTTCTTCACCTTAGTATTGTATGCTTACATATTGTTGCCTCAAATTAAAATGCCGCTTATATAAACAAGTAATTTATAATCTGATAACGTAAAACTAATCATACGAGAGAGACTTTCTGATCTAAACTAGAAAACAGCGGGCTCTTCTAAACGGTTTCCGCTTCGTCTATCGACAATGTAAAAGTCCTATATCTGATACAGCGGAAGTAACGCATACACTATAACATTGTTATTGTGGACAACATGAAGGACGGGTTTTACTTTCAAATAATTAGATGTCAACAATTCCTGAACTTGACTTAATGAAGTTAGGCCACCTTGTGCCCCAAGAGAGCAGGTGACAGGGCTCTAAAGTGAAAATGGCCATTATTTACAGCATAGGACAGTTAATATATTCGTGAAGAAGTTTAAAGTCTGATGTATCATGAGCTAGCAGGTTGTTTAAGAAAAAACTCTACAGTGATCAAGCATAACATTACAACTAATATTTCATATGTTCCACTTTGCTGCCCCATACATTCTGACCCCTTTATGTTAGTGGATAAGTGGGTAGCACTGTCACCTCATAGCAAGGAGGTCCTGGGGTTGGGATTCTTTCTGTATCCCAGTGTGGATTTACTCCCACAAGGACATTAAGGATAGTTCCCCCCTCCAAAAACATTAATAAATTGATACATTATACAACCTGTCAATAACTAACCCTAACACAAGAATCTATTTATATAAGTTTCTTTCTACTCTTCTTTCATGCAAAGTCATCCACTAATTCATCAAAATTAAGCTGACAGACCAAATCTGATTTAATGGCCAGAAGTGACAGTGAGTTCAGCAGATTTTGGTGCCTCCTAATCCCGAGTTCATTCTTAATACGAGCCAGTTTGGAGAATGAACACCCCCCTTCATAGATTGTTATAGGCACAGTCAAGTGCTATGTAGACATTTGGAAAGGTTGACTGTAAATTAAAATTTATCATGGTTTTGAGCATTTTACTAGGACATTCTTTTTCTGTTATGAATGATTTGTATTGTATCAATTCATCTGCCAGGCTCGTGTTCAGATCTGAAGGATATGCTGCCCGATTTGCTTCCTTAATCTTTTTTTGCTTTTCTTTTTGAGGAACCCCTTTTTTTGTTTGGGATTCATGTTATTAATGGCAAGTGTTGAAGATGCAAATATAGAAGCGTTTCTTGCTAATTCCTATTCCTATCCAATACTTACTATGTTGTTTCTATGTTGTATGTTCAGGAAAATAATACAATCACAAAATTGTAGAACCAGATACAACATTTAATAAAAAGCTGACCTATAACTATTTAGCCATAAATTGTTGAGAAGTGTTGAAAAGTGAATCGTTTTAGTGTAGACTGTTTGCTTGTTTAAGTAATTAAAACATACAAATCTATGAAAGTACTACTAATCACCCTGCGCAGAAGGGTTCAAATTTGGAACGATCTGTGCACCCTGCGGTGTTTGTCACTGAACCTTTTTTTCACAACAAAAACAAGAGTCTGTTTTAATGTTTACATATGAAGTTTTTATACACTTTTGTTTGGTGTGTTGCAATGCAATACTTTCTACAGAGTTCCCAGGTCATGTGTTACACACCTTGGTTATATTCATGACAGGACAACATACATTATTTTTTATAATTCTCACAGTAGCTGAACATAAGCATTATAGTTTGACAAAGACAACAAAAGATGTAAACATGAATGTACACATAAGTAATATAAAATGTAACATACCATCCCAAGCTATTTACTTGAACACTTTAAAGCTGTGTATATTTCGTATCCTAGAGCCGACAGGTAACGACTAACCCCTAACTGCTTAGGGCTGCCCACCACACCACACACGTGGTAAAAAAGTATTCTAAATTCTAAAAAATGAGATGACAAGAAAAGAAAAACTGCCAATATTGTCAATAACACAGGGTAGATAATCTGCTGCATCTTTTGAAGATTCCTGTCAGCTGTGCACTTGCATCAGCATGGGGACCACAGATTTTACAGAGAAAGCACATTCCCATTCCCACCAGCTGCTGAAGGGCAGGGCTTACAAGGATTCTGGGTGCGACGGTGATTGCTGCGAGACACCCGAGCAAAGCAGGAGGCCAAGGTTCTAGAGCTGCAGCCACACGAGCCATCCTAAAGTGTGAAGGACCGTGTCAGAAATACAGATGTCAAAAGTTATGAACTTACTGAAGCCACTATAACATTGTTATGGTCTTATCATTGTGGATAATGGTTAAAAGGTAAATAAAGCTAGCTTATGGTAATGTGGGTTTCTATGACATTACTGATGCACAACTGTGCATGGCATTATTAATAACAATAATTCACTCACTACTCCTTTTATGTTTGTGCTCACTTACCTCCAGAGGAACCATGCCAAAACCCTTGTCCTTGTTTTTGGGAGTCTTGGTTTGGTTTCTGCATTGTCCTTGTGTTTCTGTTTGGCCAGGTCCTTGGCCATCCTTCCTATTCTGCTTTATAAACTTGCGATTAACTGTTCTGGTGACACTGTCATTCCTCCCTAGAGGCACCCTAGAAGTTGGTGAGACAGGCCCTTCTGCTTTTTTCAATCCAGAATAATCCCTGCATACCACCGGTCCTTTGTTCCCTGTTGGATTTGGTTTCTCGCCACGGCCACACACATTGTTGAAAAAGACTTTAACCAGACCATACTTCTGCGTCTCTTCATTCTTGTTGCTAGCTGATATATCCCTTCTTCTTTCTAATGTTGAGCCGGGCAGTGTAGCACATAAGCGAGCCCGGGATGTTGAACCTGAAGTGGATTGAGGAGCTCCTCTTAATCTTTGTTCCTTGGGAGTTTCCATCCTCCTGGCAAAAGTGGTTGAAGATGAGGTGGAGGACAATGAAGATGGGGTTAAAGAAGAGAAAGAGTTTGAAAGGTTGGAGGAAGAAGAGCTAGAGTAAAATGAAGAAGAGCTTGAATGCCTTTGCTGTAGTTTTGGTGTGGTAGAGCAAATGGGAAGCTTTTCTAAGGCCTCAGACATTTTCTCTAAAGAAGCAGAGATGCTTTGCGGGCGAGGAAACACAAATGAGGTGACTTTTGATGACCGATGTTTCTGTGAATTGAGACTTTTAGAGCTTTCAGTCTGAAATAGTTCACTACTCACTCTTGACTGGGCCTGGGTCTGGGTTCCTGTACTAACCACTCCAACAGCATGATTGATTGAGCCATTTCCTCTTTGTTTTTCTAGCACACTAGCTGTCATTTCTTTCATATCATCACTTAGATTTGATGAGTCCTCCCATCCACTCAAGGGCAAACAGGATGAAGATGAAATACCAGGGGACTGGAAACCAGAGGATGAATTTGATCTAGTTGTATCAAACTGACCCTGTTCTATTAACCTTTGCCATTGGAATGGTAGAGTATCTTGCCAGTTTCCATAGACATTAGTCTCAATTATATCATTAGATGAGGAATGTTGAATACGTTTTGCTCGGATCTCTTGTTCCTTTAAGGATTCTTTATTTCCTGTTGACAAAGCACTCAGGTAAATTCTGCGTGCTGATGGGGGACTATAGTAAATACGAATAGTGGTTCTCTCAGGAGCAGTGTGACTTTTCTGAGAAGTTGTTCCCTTTAGAATTAATCCTGGAAAACTGGGTGGCATAATGGGATAGTCCCAGGTCTTGTATGGATTCTCTCTGTCCATCATAGCTGCTTCTCGGCTCAGGTATAACCAGTTCTTGTCGACTGTCTGTGTTGATGGAATATCTTTGGGGTTCACACTGTGGACAAATGTTCTCATTTTAGTAAATAAAAGACATGTATGTCATTTAACATAATATGGTTT
>JAYDZF010000018.1:3561883-3581735 GCA_034509105.1 Microcambeva barbata | reverse complement strand
TGCTCTCCCAATGGCAAGCTGATTTTATTATAAGGTGTTAGGATAGAATGCTGGGGTTATATTTAGGGCCCTCTAAATTATTGGACTTCAAATTACATGCATAAATTGAATGATAAAATAAATGGGAGCTACAATACACAGCACAGTCTACTTTAATCTCACTCACTTTCTTAATCACTTATACAATACACAGTCTTAAGGTGGTGCTGGGGAACTATGCACACAGAAACACCCTGGATGGGCCACCAGTTAACTGGGGATCGAACCCAGGACCTTCTTGATGAGCAGCCGTGCTGACCCAGACCTTAACAGTAAACAAAACATCCTGTGACAGTCCAAGTATTCATGTTTGTACATTCTTGTCCGTCTTTTGAAACACACACAGAATTGTTTTGGATTTTTTTCAAACTTTCATGTTTTAATCTTCTACAAGTTTGACCTGAATTGCCATAGGATTGTTAGGATCACCTTGTAGTGCAGCTTAACCAGTAAACACAAACACAAAACCCTCATTTTTCATTTCACCACTGAGACTTGCATATTACTTGGGAAATGTCTCAGTCCACAGCCATGAATCATGTAGTCTCTTACCTATCGTTTTGCTGGTTCCCTGGCATAGAATATTTCTTTGAAGCTGGTTCTGAGAAGTGACAGCTCAACAATAGAGCTGAACTATACAGTAGTAGAACAGAATGTCAGTGTGAATGCACATACATATGCAGACACCCGGCAGGGAGCTATGGATCAGGTCCTTCTGTCTATTGAAAGGTTAAATGTGTGGTGTGTTGTGCAGTTTTATGTTAGAAGCTGGATTGACGCTTGGCGCTGCAGTGAGCTCTTAAAGACTAAAGTAGGGCACCGGCTGGATGAGTGTGTGGGGAAAGGGACAACTGCAATGCAGACAGCTCTTGAGGGTAAAAGAGTAATAGCAAGCTGGTGCCTCCTCTCACCAACCCCTTTTCATTCACAGAGGTGTATGACAGGCACCATTTACTTTACACATACCCAACCTGCCAAAGTACTGAGCATGTACCACACTCACAACACTGTAGCGAAGTTCAGAGATTTATGGACATTTATGGCAACCATAACAACTGGGGAGACTAGTATGAGGTCCAAAAGCTGTTAAACTATATTAGCATAGAGTATTTAAACAATACTTGTGTGTTAAAAGTTAGCTCTACATGCACTGTGATAGTGTGAGTTATTTTAATAGTATAGATGCTTCAGTGTGTTGTGATTGTTTTGTTTAACCAATGTTGCTAATACCCGGAGTGGTGAATAAATTGAGCTTAGAAGAAGAAGAAGGCCTTTATTTGTCATTACACATATACAGGTTTACAGTACAACGAAATTCTTTCTTTGCATATCTCAGCTTAGCCATCGTACGGCGCGTCTGGAGCAGTGAGAGTTAAGGGCCTTGCTCAAGGACCCAGCAGTGGCAGCCTATCAGAGCCGGGATTTGAACTGCCAATCTCTGGTTGATAGCCCAAAGCTCTACCCACTAGGCTACCATTGTTAGTATACATGATTACTTGCTTTTCATCATTAAACCTAGTGAAAGAGAGTGTCCACGAAGCACTAAATGAAATGCTTTATTCCAGGCAGGTTTACTGCCATGTTTTACAATTTGGCTAAATTCACAACTAAACCGGATGCTTCAGTACAAGTTTATTGTCAAACACGTTCACAGGTAATTTGATGTCTTTGCCTTTGGAGGAAACCTACAAAGACGTGGGGAACAAGGCTGGAATACCCTAATCTATCACAAGACTTTGGCCATGCCGCCCAAGTCCTCATACATCATTTTTTGTATGTATTTTCACAGTCAGCTGACAGGATTTGAATGTATGGGGTGGTGGGTTAAAGCAACAGACCACTGCATGACCCAAGCATCTGGTGGGTAGAGAACTGGGCTTGTGATCAGAAGGTCCAGATCCAACGGGACACGACTAAAGTGCCTTTGAGTAAGGCAACTAACCTCTAACTGCTCCCCGGGCATCGAATTGTATATTATATATCAAATATAAAAAGTGAATAGTAAAAAAGAATTAAAAGAATTTATGAGAACAGAAATAAATGGAACGTTTTACATTCAAGTATTAAAGTCTTCTGAACAGGCCTTTTGGGTTTTAATTTCAGCCAAAACATTTTGTTTATGGACAGTATTATGTTTAGACGTATATAGGGCTGAAAATCAAGATTCTAAAATTGTGTGTGTGTGTGTGTGTGTGTGAGAGAGAGAGAGAGAGAGAGAGAGAGAGAGAGAGTCGCTGATGAACACAGCTGCATGCCTTGATTTGTCATAATGCAGAAAGGGGGCGGGGCTTTCTCCCTCTGCAGTATTGCAGGTACGGAGTAGGGATAAACATTCCGGCTCATTTTAGTGAATCAGATATATTGACTCGGCTCGCCAAAATGAGTCGGTTTCTTAAGCATTCATTGATTGTAACAGGTTTTTTTTTGTTTACTTTCTCCAAGATGCAGGAGCACTAAATGTATCGTCTGTGTAGAATATCACTTGTGGATATGGATATCAAATTAGGTAATAACTCAATTCAATAAAAAATTGTGTTTTTCTAACATATTTTTTTTTATAAATTATGAACGAATGCTAGAATTACACCTGCATTACATATAGTATTCATTTAGGTATCTGCAAATGTTTGTTTAAATAGCGTAATGCATTCGCTTATAAAATGCATTTCAATACATATTTTAAAAATAATCAGTGCTCCAAATTAGCACAAAACATATTTAGGTTATCTTGAATACTATATGAAAAAGCACAGAACTTATTGTTCGTTGTCTAAGACAAAAATGGCTCTTTGCCGCGAGTCGATTCTTGACTCGACCCTAAAAGAACCGACTCGTGCGCGACGGTTCATCACAGAAGTGAGACGCGCGCAGAACAAACACGAGCACAGCTGTCTGTATGCACGCCGATTTCTGATATTTGTCCCACCTTTTGTCTAATGGTCCACATTAATGTAAAATAATGTAATATGAAAATGACCCATTGTTTGTTGGCCGTACTGTCACCTAAGCTTTTACCCGGAAATCACTCTTTTTTTAATCGGAAACTCGGTTAGCGCGCTTTGTGGAACAGCGCCTGAATGAAACCACGTGTTTCAGACCTACTGCGCTTCACGTCGAGCTAGTAGTCACATTAAAAAGCGCAGACGCGCGCAAACAGGATCGCGATAGAAAGAAGTAAATGCGAAACAAAACTTGCGCGTGTGTGCAGGTCGGTTGGTGGATGATTGGGTGGGGGGTGTAAACCTGCGCTACGTGCCCTCCCTACATGCCCCTGTTAGCCCGCAGTGAAATACAGACGGCGGGGCGAACGGGCGCGTAACTGCGGGCTAACGGGGGCACACGGTGCAAGCGCGATGGAGGGGGAGGGATTTAGGGAGGGGTGGAAATGAGAAAGGAGTGATGGGATCGCTTGTACTAAGCGGGCTTTCTGTTCTGTTTTCACTCTGATGTGCACATGTACCGTCGTGCTTGCTGAACAGGATTTCTCTCGCTCGGCAACTTTCCCCAGAAACACCGGCACACCGCAATCCGCCGGCCAGGGGACTTTCGGTCAGGATGCCCATGACTGGCACCTGCATCTCCTAAGGAGACCGAGTTCATATCTGGAGACTTCCATGGCCAATAAAACAGAAGGTCGGGTGCGTTTGAGTTAAAGTACTGTGTGTGTCTGCTGTAGTGCCTGGTCTGTCCACGAGTGTGTTATGTCTGATCAAAGCATCTGAGCTGTTGTGTGTCTCTTGATGTTATGGCGATGATGTTATTATGTTATTTGTGATACCTGGACGTTGTGTACAGACACGTTGTGTGCTGGTAGTCTGGGGGCGGATTTGGCGTGTGTTGTAGAAGTTTGCAGGATTATGGGGATCTCTTGAACTTTAAACCAAACACGTGGTTTAAATGTGTGGCTTGAGAGTAGAACATTTCGGGAAGCAAATGAACATTGTGCATAAAGCTGATCCACCACTAGTTACTCTCCACTGCGAACACTGGTGGACACGATTTTGATGGACGATTACAATTACTGGAGCCACTTTTTATAAATGGTACTTGCTTTCTGTGAACATTTAACATCTATTTTAATATACATTTTAGTAAAAGCTTCAAGAAAAAGCTGTTGAGCATAATAAATCCTTTATGAGATTTCTAGTAGGAATAAATAACTTAAAGTAGCTTGTGGTGGGTGGGAGGCATTTTGTAAACTCAGTTTTGAGCTTCCGTAGTAAGTAACAATGCCATACACTTTTTAAAATCAAATCACCCTTCAAAGATCAGCCAGATATGAAAATCATAAATAATAATACAGTTAAGTGTTTTGAGCCCAAAAAAATAATTTTCCTCATTATCACTTCAAGTGTACTCAGTTGCTTAGTTATAATTATTTTTCCATATTAAAGACAACTGGTAACATATTGCTGTTGTTATTGTCACGAACACTAATCAGTTTGCTGTGCTCATTCAGTGGAGTTTTTCTGCAGTGCTCAATCACAGTGATCAGTGGTCGTGACCAGAGTTTGTGGCTGTGTCCCAAACTGATGCCCAAACAGTCTAATAACACACTGCATATAATAACTATGAAAACCTCTAGTGGCATACTGCTGTGCCCTATTCACTAGAGCAGAAGTGTAGTTTGGACCACAGCCTGCATGAGGAGGACAACCCTTTTCAGCTTGAGCTGTAGTGAAGCTATGTTGACGGCGTTTCTCATAAAGAAACTTACTACCCAATGACTTGTTGCTTGTTGATGTGTTAAAGGTTTTTTTAAGTAAACATAAACCCACCAAAAACATGCAAGGAGATTTTATTTTACTATTTAGTTTGAGTAATGAGTGACTGCGTGTTGCACTGTAATCAAATGACTCAGTCTTTTCATCTTGTTAAGATACACGTCCATGAAGACAATTGAGTGCTACCCAGGAGGCTGGCTAAATCTGTCTGTAAACGTAAAATGTTGTGATTAAGAGAGAGGTGGTTCAAGAAAAGGCTTTTTACTGCCAGTCATTACACCGTTTGTGGCAGACTCTAAAATTTTATTTCTGTCTTCAGTTACTGCTTTCTTTATTTGTGATTGAATGGTAGCAGAACTGAGCTTGTGTACACTTGTTTACCGTCTACACATCCAATTGAAGTTAAGCGTTTGCCAAGAGGGACATGTTTGTAATAGCAGTTTTGGGATTCAAGTTATTTCTTCTAAAAGCGTTTTCTGTGACTGAGTCAAATTTCCCATTGATGTTTTCTCAGGAATATTGAGGGTTTTATAGAAAACAAAATGACACAATCACACGTAGTTTTATCTCTCTTGGCTATTTTTAACTTGATCAACTGCTTTTGACCAGAAAGCCTCTGGCACAACAGGTTGAATTGTTGACCAAGCTTGGCAGAATTATTAGAGTTTGCATTTGTGCTGAGGTTAAACTTAATTTTAGTTGATATTAGGGATTTTATTGGTGTAATCAAGATGTACAAATTCACAAGCTTGAAATGCCATGATTGGAGTCGGCTTCATTAAGGTAATATTTTTAATTCTCTAATAGAGCCCGTAGCTCTGAGCACAAAATCTCTGGTCAGTCAGAACTACTAATAAGATATTGGCAGGTCAAGACACCCGGTAAACAACAACAAAAGAACTTTGTACAACACGAAATGTTTATTCTTAGTTTCTGTATGCATTTGACCTAGCAGAAAAGCTGAATGTAAATAAAAATATAAACAAATACATTCCATACATGTCTTAAAGATGTCTGCTAAGATTGAATGGTTGAAATAAAGCATACCAAACACTAGTGCATTAAACATGTATTTCGTTATTCATAGCCATTTTGCTGCTAGTTACAATCATCTCTCATTCAGTCCTGTGTAATTAAATATAATTGGGAATATTGTTTTATAGACACAGTCACCAAGTTCCCTCTAATGTATTAAATCTGTCTCATAATCCTTTTGAGCGCTGTTGAGTAATTGAACACTAATCACTTTCGGGTACTGAGTGCCCAAAGTCCAACATCTCATTTTAATAAATAGGTTAAAGTCGACTGAATTTAAATTGTGACATGCAAAGATTGATTCATTTTTTGTCATTTTGAATTGTTTGTTACTTTCAGACCAAAAATTTGCAAGGAGCCTTGGGAGACAAAAAGACATTTTTATACAAATCACTTTAAATCACATTTCTCTCCATCAAAATGAGGAATGCTGGTACTTAAGGATTGAGAAACGTCCATGTGAATGACCTAAAGTTGTATTGAACATTGGAATTATCTATATGGTACTTACTTTAAAGCTGTAAAGCTTTCAGTGTTGCCCCATCTGTCAAGATGTTCAGACTACTTTACTAATGACTTGTGAAACCAGGTTGGCCTGTTGTTGTTTCTCAGCGATGCGTTAGTTTGTGCAACAGTAAAGTGTGTCATATTATGAGACGTTAAGCCAGAGATTTAATCAGGACATGTCTGAAAGGATAGGAACAACAGTTCATCATAGATGTGCCCGGCATCGAGTTAATGTTTCGTTCTTGTTTATGTGGATGCTAAATTGTAGGGATGCATTCAAGCAGAAAGCAAAGGGTCATTAGATTGAGCAGAGGTTCGTTGTACACTGGAGAGCAAAACCGTCAGCAAACTGTCATCTGTCTTTGTTTTACATTTCTACAGAATCTAATGTTCTAGTACAAACCTGAATAATAGTTTCAAGGTTAATAGTTATATTACATAACTACGTAAAAGAGACATATTAATGAGTCATCAGATATCTTGTCATAGTGGAATGATACTTACTTTATTGGCAGTGGTTATGAAGATGACCCAGTATAGTAATTATTTGTTTTCATCAACTGCTTTATCATTATCGGGATCACAATGGGTCCAATTCCACTCAGAAGCACTGGACACGAATACCTGTACTGGAAGGAATACTCAGTACGAGCAGTACAAGCTGGACATTTTATTTTATCATAATTTATAATATCCATGTTGTGGATCATTTAAAAATAAATTTGGTCTGTGATCTTACAAAATTAGCTTTACGGCATGTAATTGTTGAAGGATTATTAAGTAACTAGAACAATTTTACAAAATCTTTTCTTATTTCTGTTGGCTAACTATAACGATGCTGTAATGAATAATGAACTAGATGTAGACTTGTTTGGGTACTTCTGCTGGGATGATCACATTTATGAATTCAATGGAGTTGTCTAACTGAATGTAAATGTGCAGTTGGACATTTGTACATGAATATTTGAAGTCAGCATCATAACACGTCACAAAGTTTCCATCCAGTAACCACTGAAGCAACAAATATTGTTGCATGCTTTGCCTCAAGGATAAGAATAAACCAGCTGATATTAATTGTTAATAATTGCAGATAATTATTTAACTATATCTGCTGAATATTTCAAATCAATAGCCTCATCTTAAATATATTTACTGATAAAAATGTTGATGCGTTCAATACTTGCCCCACTGTACATCTACTTTCATCCACTAGACATCAAACACTAAAGTAAACTTTGGACTCGGAAACTAGTTGTAATTGTGTAAAAAGGTTTGTCGGCATCCTGACCTTCACAAATTGCAGGAATGTGCTTAAATGATTTCTTGCAGCATCATTGTAGAAGATAATTTTTTCTCATATTACTGGTTAATGTACATCTCAAATCACACTGTACACTCACCGAGCACTTTATTAGATACATGTGATCCTATCTGGTATGCGCATTTCTTGATTTTGCATCTTAAGTGCATCTACCATACACATGAGCTCAGTGGAAATACAATTACTGACTGTTGCTCTGTCACCCCCATGGAACCCATTTTCTTTACTTGAAAATGGACCTTCATACGATTCCCCTACGAGTGATTTTTATAATATATAGAGGTGACAAAATGTACAGAGCATCAGTTGTGATTCAGTCAGTACCTGTATACCCACTACATTCATCTGTGTAGTTGGATCAGCTTAGATTATTAGTCAGTGTACACATTGTCCATACATCTTAAGTGCTTGTTGAATGTACATCTTTAAAATTAAATTTGTTCATCTTTTATCACTGCCAGAGATCCAATATTTTCCGCTTATTTGATTAGGCACACTTTTGACACCATATGCAACTTGGCTTGGGACCAGCACCTTCTGTATTTGTGAGCCAAATAGGTACACGAGGTAGTGTATTTAAAAGTACAACTAGATAACTATTAGTCAAACTGAACTGTGTGCTTATCTGAGCAGTTTTACTGATTTATTGTGCTTAATTACCTTTAACTGATGAGTTTTGCTCTTCTTAATGAGGATGCTCCCCTCTGGGGGTTTGTACCCTTCCTGGAAGTTAAAGTGTCCCTGGAATCAGATAAATGAGTGTAAATGGCCTGCTGCTGTTTGGCTATAATAGCTTGTGTTACACCTCGTCCATCCGTTTTCCATCGTCTCCTGACATGCTCGACCTGAGAAGGATAAATCGTCTGAGCCTCCAAGCTCAAAATGATGTATCAGAAGCCTGCCCAGCGGCTACACACACACACTGACCTGTTTCTGGTGCTTCTCGGCCAGCATATAGAGGACATTTCCCCGTCAGCTTGACCCTGATTTCACATCAAATCCAGCCAGAGGAAATGTCAAGTGGCTAAAGGTTGCTTGAGCTAGGTAAAGACCTGAGTAGGAGTCTTAGCATGGAGACTCAGTGCTTCAGGGTTTTTGTTTGTGTGTGCATGTCTGATTGGTTTTGGTGTAAGTGTTTTTGTTATTCTAGCTTGGGCGCAGATGATGACTAGACTATTTTTTTGTTTTGGGAAAATTGGTCTGTCCTGGAGCAACGGGGCAATGAAAGCTGGTGCATAGGAAACTTGAGTCTAATTGATAAGCTCTGGTAACAAGAGGGATTCAAATACTGTCCTAGCATTTTGTTTATTTTTATAATCTCAAATTTTCAGGTCTGGTTCTTATGGCCCTTTGTTTTATACACAGTCAACTGTTGCCTCAAAGCTGGAAGAGTACAATCTAGGAGACACGTTAACATACTATAATGTCCAACTCTATACTCAGAGCTTTTACTAACCCCATTTCTGAGTCAATTAATATACTCAGTTTAGGTAAGAAAATCGTTTTATTGATCTATATTCCTTACATTTTGCACTCCATGTTGTGTAAGCAGTATTCATTCATTACTGCTGCTCTGCTGCAGCCACTGCGCTACAGATGAAAGGGTAAATGCAGATGGTCGATGGCTCAGCTGTCAAAAGCTTTGCCAAAAGGACACAACCACTTTCTATGCACTGTCTCTAAATACCAGCCTGTGTCAAGGCAAACGGATGAGCTCAAAGGGCAAAGACTGAGTGCACTGACATTAAAGAATGGGGTTTGTGTACTCTTACTGTAGCCTGTATAGTTGTATAATATTCATTTTTACCAGGATTTGTCTGTAAAATTATAATGGTCTTGAGCCATTTGAATTTCCTATAGTCCTCAGATTATAATACTGATACATGTTTGAGCTGATTCTAAGTATTCTTAGTTCACTTGTTGAATGCAGCAGACATGGGCAGCATAAAGACCTGACTGACCTGACGTGATCACTAAATAAAGTTTAAATTAGTCTAACAGACGGAATTGGCAATGGCTAATTTTGCAAAAGGGCAGAAAAAACTATAGTTTTTAACAATCTAATTATATACAAGGTTACAATAGACATGTTTGATGATGCCAAAAGTTCTATAATGTCATTTTATGTTCTGACAGCCGGTTTGAAAATACAGAAAGGAAATAAGTCTAGACAGTGACCACATTAAACTTGCTTGCTGTAATCTATTATAACCGTCTTACACTATAATATAAATCAACCATTTAGGCACAGAAGGAAAATACACAAATCATTCCCCATTTCTTTTACATTTACCTTGTCCTGTGTCCTCTGAATACTGAAACTATACCCACAGACGGTCTGAAACCTGAGGAATGTGCTGCATTGCCGGCTCACCGGCCCTCTCACACCTGACCAAACAGCAAAGCCGATCTTAATAAAACGTCTCTCGCTGGGAGCATCTGCAGGGTTGAGGTCATTATTCTTTATGACCGAAGCCCCTCACGTGCCTGCACTCCAGCCCTGCAGAACTGAGTCAGTCTTATGAGTCGCTTTCGGGAAGGGTAGAAGGAACCGATATGATCTGATGTGCACCTCAGTGGCTGCGGCAGATGGTGAGAGGCTCTGGAATGGGATTTGGAGGAAGTGTTGATGTGCCAGCGCATATCTGCACGGACAAGTGCAGAATCTCGGGAGATAGACGTGGAATGACACTTGAAATGCATGGTTAAGACGTTCAGAGGAGGAGAGAGTGAGATGTTTTTTTAGTTGCTGGTGGTCTGAGCTTTTGTGTAGAACGATATATAACGAAACATGATATATACCAAAGATTCTCAGTTTTTAAGCAAATTAATCCCTCATTTCGGTCACTTGTTATTCCACAATTGTCACTCTGACCTATAAAATCTTTTACATTTCACATTACAAATGCTCTTTTAAACAACATCTGATAATTGATTATCAGGTTACCCCCCATTTTATCACTAATATAACCCTCCACTTCTGACTGGGGAGCTTTGCAACTGACAACCCCCTCCGACATGTGATCATTACGACTGTTTTTTTTTCACCTGAGTGAAGCCTGTTCATTTGCAAAACAAACTGGACTAGTATACAAAAGGTTGATTTCAGGTTTTCACTATTGGGCCCTTAACATAGCAAAGTTCCATATTACTGAATCACTTGGATTCTGACACGGTGCATTAAGTCACTTGGGGGGGGAAGGTGTTAAATGCTCAAAATGTACAAAATTGTATGTATGACTAAATGAAAGCAAGCAAAGTTTTAAGCTGCTGGGTTGTTGCAGTGTTCGTCAAACAATTATAAAATTTTCCAGCCATGCTTTGTTCTGTACAAATAAAGATCTGCCTGTTCATTGCACACAGTGTACGATCACAGGACAGTGAGGTACTCTACTAGACCGGCATGGGAGGGTCTCGATGACATGACACGGTGGCCTGCGTTGCAATTGGAGGGTTGCTCTATGCTCTTTCCCGTATACGTTCAGCCCCTCCCACTCACCCCTCTCCCTCTGCAGTGGACGTGCGGGGCTTTCTGAGCGTGCTGGCGGCAGCAGGTGGAGATGACATCATCTGCACTGCAGCAGACTGCAGCACTGGGTCTGAACAAAGACATGTCAAACTCTTTCCGAGCACTGCTGCCATGCTGACTGTAGATTTGTTTTTGTGCTGTGTCTTCTTTCCATTCAATCTCCCATTCTCTGTCCATCTTAATGACTCTCTATGCCATGCTGTCTCTCAAGACTTGACGGTTCACTTTTTTATTTAATATCTTTCCTTATCTCCAACTTCTTGTGATGAAGCCCTTACAGTGCTATGCCTGCTAACATATCTTATCTTGTTGGGAGTACTGCAGCTTCTCCTGCAACACACACACACACACACACACACTACTTTCATCTCTCAGGCCTTGTTGGAAGGCTGATGATGGATGTTATAGTTTTGCATGAATTACAATATCCCCCTACCTACTGGTGCACAATTTTCTGTCACTGGAGTATAAGTATAATGTAACTCACTCAGACAGACGCAGCACCTACAAGACTTTCTGGAGAGGGTAGGGGACAGGGCTTTGTTGACTTCATGCCCTTCACCTTTGTTAAGCCTGTTCCCAGAATAGCAATCCATCTTATATTATTGGAGTGATTCGGAGCTTAAACTAAGTGATTGCTGCAATTTCCCAGTCAGGCTCTTTACTGTGTTGTTGAACAGTTACAGCCTACACGACCTCTAAGTGGTGAATAATTGTACAGCCACTCTCCACGCCATCATCAGCCTACCAAACACTCTGCTTGGACTTTTGGTATTAGTTTAGTGCTTTGTCTTCATTATGAATACAGAGAATGGTGATGCTTCTCGCAGAACTAAAAATGCCTCCACCAAAAATCACTTATGCTTGACCAGTAGTAAAATTAAAGTATTTTTTCATCATAGTATGTAAAAAAGTATGTGTTTTATGCATACCTGTAGCTAAGGGGTGTATCAAATGTTCTAAAATGGATATGATTTCAATTTCATGGCAACAGATGAAGCCTCCTTACTCCATACTGGGATGTGACTGCTTTTGTGTGGTCATGTGTTACATAACTGGTTTCCACCTACTAGTCCATTGAAACCATAGACCAAAATTAACATTACTTTATTGAATCATTATTTTGGTTGTTTTCTGATCATGGATGTAATATGTTTTTTTTTATTTTTTTATTCATTGCATTCAGAACATGACAGGTCACTCGATTCATCAGTTTGTTTGTTTATTGAGATTTTAACATCATGTCCTACACTTTGGTTAATTTCATGACAGGAAACGGCTACTTATTATATAGGTTTCATCAGTACACAAGTTTATATCAAACACACTCATGGCAAGTGTTATTTATAACTCACTTTCTCACTTTTATGAAGTAAAGTCATGCAGATAGGGGGAGAACATGCAAACACCACACAGAAATCAAACCCAGGATCTTCTCGCGAAGAAGAGACACTGCTTCCCACTGATATCTTAATAAAACTAAACAAAGTTATATTGTAACTGTAACAACTGACCACGGATTGATTTTCATAAACGAGTGTTGGGAGTACTTGATGGTAGAGGTTTCCTTTAAACTGAACTGGAGAATTCTGGAACCTAAATTTAAACTGAACTGAAAATTCTGTAACCTTCCTTTAAACTGAACTCAAAGTTTTAAAGTAAATCACGCCGTGCGGCATGCTGTGGTCTTTCTTCTCTTATTTCTGTGTTCTGCTCTGCCCATTTACAGACATAATGATGCTAACACTGCGACGAGCCATGCACAGGCATGCTCCTGTCGCCTAGTTACCACTCAGCAGCAGGTTGCCACAGAAACGGATCCTGGCAGCAGCACCTCAGTGAGAGATGCTAAAGATTAGGCAGTCTTGGCCAGCGGTGCTGCAGTCTGTGCCTGTTAAACATTATGGTCACACACTTCTGCCCTTTAATAAACCCTGGCAGCCATGCAGGAAGGCTAAGTGGACAGATGTGCTGGCAGCCTGGCACCTCTATGATTGTAGAGTAGCTGGTTTGGATCTCTGCGTGGTTCATACCTTAAGATCAGTCGGATTGTGGGGCACTCATGTGCATGACCCAAAAGTAAATAACATATAATAGTGACCCAATAGTAAAAAACATATAATCATAATGTTGCATAATTAACCGATACAGTTATTTTTCTTCAACAGAACAATTAAATATATCGTGATGTGTTCCATATTTCGTGCCCTGCTGAACATACATTTTTATTTGCAGATGGTGTGATAATGAAAAAATGTGTTGTTCTTTATTATCTATCATCAATGTTTTATTCAGCTTGCTAACATGTATGATTGGGTAAAATCATCAGCTTGGTACTCCAGTCCCAAAAGCATGCAATTAGTGCCACTAAACTAAATCAATCGAGTTTGTAATAAATGAAATATAAGAGCACTGGAGTAAAGACATAAATCTTCAAAGTATGCTGGAGAGCTGTTTCTCAGAAGCAGCATGAGCAAAAGCTTAACATTGAATTGAACGTTGGACAGATGGTTGGTTGTCCTTTTTGATTAGAGCATGACATTTTGGTCTCCTCTGCAGGGTGGTCAGTCACTGTTATTGCTTTAAAATGAAGGTTAAAGAAACAATTGTGGCCAAGCTAGCAGGTAAAAGGATACATGCACACTATGACTGCCTGCTTTTATGTGAGATCTTCTGAAACCTTCTTCCATTTAGCACCAAGATCTGAGTGGCTAATTTTAATGCTGTGTGTGGAGTAATTGAACAGTTTTTCCTGCTTTTAACCTTGGTGATGTACTTTAATGGCTGAGCTTTGTGGTTGTCAGTTCCTGGTAAACCGTTTTTGTGTTGCACACATTGTCCATTGTGGTTAAACCATTTGTTAAAGTGCTGATGTTTATGGGTGTTTTCACTGCGGTAATGGATTTAGTTCAAAAGCTGTAGTTCCAGAAACATACACATAAAAAATACTAAAAGTATCAGAGTGTAAAGTAAATCAGAGTGTTTGACATTTACTTATTGTCATATCGGTCAATTAAAAACTCTTTTAACTCTCGTAACTTGTGCTGCTGTGCTTACTTCTCATGAATAAATAACAACCATGCGTGACTATGCTATTATTTTATTTTGTGGTTTAGTTCAGTGATACATTGTGAAGTAGTCTACATACACTGAACAGGCATAACATTATGACCAACATTTGGTTTCCAAAACAACCCTGTAATTGTCCTGCACTGTGTACTCTTCAGCAGCTCGACTATGGGATCAGACCACCCAGATTAGCCTCCGCTCCACACTTGCATCACTGAGCCTTGGCCGTCCCTGTTCCTTCCTTGGACCACTTTTTATAGATACTGATCAACTCAAGACCCGGAGCACCCCACTAGAGCTGCAGTTTTGGAGATGTCTAGCCATCACAATCTGGCCCTTGTCATACTCAAATTCGTATGCCGACGTGATTAATCTGTTAGTGCTCATGATGTTATGCTTGGATGATGTGTTGGTATACACAGATGCACCTAACTGAACACAACTGTGAACTTGTATTTGCTGTAGATAACCAGTTCAGAATGTCCATCCTGGAACGACTAGAGCAAATGGAGCGCAGGATGGCTGAGATGGCCGGACACCAGCAGGGCAACGGAGCAACTGGAGGAGCAGGAGCCGGGGTAGGAGGAACATCGGGAGGTGGAAATGGAGCAAACAGTAGTAGCAGCCAGTCTCAAGTAAGTGCATTTAATTTGAAATACTTTAGCACTATCTCAAATGCCAGATTCCTGTTACAGGAGGTCAGCAGTCTTTTAATTAGTGCACTACTATTACTTTTCTAGCACATCGAATGTGGTTTGGAATACATTTGTGAATGTGGATCTTGTGTGTGCAGTGTCTGTCAGGCGAGACCCAGGCAGGCAGCTCGTTTGAGAGCCGTGTGGTGGTTGTGTGTGAGAAGATGATGAACCGTGCCTGCTGGGCAAAATCCAAACACCTGATCCACTCCAAGACTTTCCGGGGAATGACCCTGCTGCACCTCGCTGCCGGCCAAGGCTATGCCACACTCATCAAGACTCTCATCAAATGGCGGTGAGTCACGTCTCCCCCTCAGGATGGAAAGCAGGTGTCTGAATGAGATTTGACACACTGTGTGTCTGAGTTGCAAGTAATGAATTGAAATGATGGTAAATTATATAACTAAACATTATATGACTGGTCACGTATCCTGTAGGTGCACGGTATGGCCTTATGTATGTGGACATCTGACCAAAACCATGTGCATTCGAACATTAACTCTGCTACAACTGGGGTACAACTTGCAATGTACAGGGGTGCCAACTGGGGTACAGCTGGCAATGACTGCACCATACAAAATTGACTGCCGGGTGGGTAGAAAGGGCAAACTGAAAAGTGGGTGAAAAGTGACCCCTTGGTCCTTTTTGTTGCTCAAGACTACTAGTGGAAGAGCAGGGGAATCAGTGTATGGCTTGCTGTGTGTGAATACCAAATGTGTTGGCAAATAGGAAGGTTTCCATTAATTAAACATGCAGAAATTGGAGGAAAGGGGACAAATGTGGATTAATATGGATTTGCCCCCACCCACTACTAATGGCTACTCCATTCCTTTGGCAATCAACTTTTTTGTCAAGGTGTTTGGTGGAGCCAAACCACTTATATTCCTCCACACCAAACTTGTCAAACCTTGTGTTAATAAACCATCAAGTTGGTAAAGGAATTGATCTTCATCAAACTGTTGCCCAAAATTGCCTCTCTATGTTTTACACACCATAATCTGCATCATGATTCATTGATGTGTAAAGTTAAACTATCGTCTTTCTGGCCTCTGTAGCACTAAGCATGCTGACAGCATTGATCTGGAGTTAGAAGTGGACCCACTTAATGTCGACCACTTCTCCTGTACACCCTTGGTAATTTTTTCATCTAGCTTTTACGTTTATACTTATGTAATCAGGATCATTAGTTTTATGTTTTCCATGTTATCCCACTTTCTGTTATTGCCTCTACTTCTGTAGATGTGGGCGTGTGCCCTGGGTCACATGGAAGCAGCAGTAGTTTTGTACAAATGGGACCAAAGAGCCCTGGCCATCCCAGACTCCCTCGGCCGTTTGCCCTTGTCCATCGCTCGCTCCCGGGGACACACCAAACTGGCGGAGTGTCTCGAGCAGCTTCAGAGAGAGGAGCAGCAGCAGGCCCCGTCCTCACGCATGGGCTTTACCTCTAACTCGGACACTCCCAGCACTGACAACTGGATGGTTAACTGGACCAGTGAGAGCATGGTAACCCCCAGTGGGCACAAGAGTGGTACAGCTAATACTGCAACAACCAACAGCTCGGGCAACATCACTTCTGGTGAGAATGGAGACCTGCTGATGTAATGCTCAAGCTTTATTCTGTTACCTAGAGTTGAGCTTAACTCAGATTTGAAGATTAATTTAGTCACATGCAGACTTGTAAATAACCGGTTACTACTTACTAGCTTATGATCACTAGCTATTGATCCATCCTAACAGAACTCATGTATTTTATGTGTGTAGATTTGAGACGACCCAGATCTGAGCCCTCCAATTACTACAGCACAGAGTGTTCGCAGGATCTCCCCGCCGCCAAAAAACACAAACCCAACCCTGAGACGGCTCAGCCACGGCCGAACAAAGCCATCTCAGTTCCTTTGATTCTGGAGCATCAGCAGCTCCACAAGCTCCCCGCCAGCCAAAACACCCTCCCTTCAGAAACGCCCTGCACTGACCAAAACAAAGTCAGTACTGAAAGCACCAAAAATGGAGGCATCGCACAGACCAAGCTTGGCTCCTTCCACGGTGGAGGGCATAAATGGGGATCCAGAGAGGTATACAGGAAGGTTTCAGGAGGAGGTGGAGGAAGCAGCATGATTAAGGAGAAACTGGCAGGCAGGCTGCGTCAGCGGGGCGAGAACCTCAGTATGATGACCATGACTGATCGAGAAATGGTGAACACCGAGCTGCTGTCATATAAGGAGGATTTGGAGAACCAAGACTGTCTGTCACAAATGGAAGATCTTCAGGTAAATGTTTTTGATAGGGCGAATGAGAGATCTTTATAGAACTTTAGATTAAAAGAAGATTGGAATGGAGACTTGAATGGGACTAAATTGGCTTAGTAGTTCCATGAAAAAACATATTGGCCAAAACCATCTATGAAAACTAAACAATATTAAATTTATATTTTAGCATTTCGCAGATGTTTTTCCAGTGACTAGAGTATTGTGACTGAATACCATCTAAGCAGTTGAGGGTGAAAGGGCCCAACAATGTTGATTACTAGTTAACATTCCCATTCTAGGCTACAACTCCCCTATATTTGTGACCACATAGACAGCAAACAATTAAGAGTTAAGGGACTTTCTCAAGGGCCCAGTGGTGGCAGTGGTATGGCTTGATCCAGCGACCTTTTGATTACATGTCCAGTTTCTCAACCTAGATTGCTTTTTAATTGTGATATTTTCAATTAATGGCCTTGCTCAAGTGGCCAACAGCAGCAATCTGACATTGGTGGGGCTTGCACCAGCATTCTTCAGATTACTAGTCCAGTACTTTAACCACATGTATGTTTGACCACATACATTACAAACAATTGAGGGTTAAGGTCCACGCTCAAGGACCCAGCTATAGCAGCCTGGCAGAAGTGTGGCTTGACCTTGAAAACTTTGTAGATGATGCTGACATTGTCGTTTTAAGCGGAAATATACAAAATCATCGTCATTCCTCTGTTTGTTACATCTATGTATGTTGTTCATATGCAAAGCTTTAATGTTTTCAAGTCCTGCTGATACCTGTTGTATATGTAACCCTTCAGTCTTGTTGGAGCCGAAATGCTCCATGAAATCCCTTTGCCTGTATCTGTTTTGTGCCCCGAGTACCGAGCAGTCTCTATAAATGAAGCCTCACACATCGAAAAGGAAGTAGATGGAGTGGCTATCCGTCGTTTTAATGTGTGTAAGGCGGCATTAGAGCGTAGTCCGTCTGGCCCTGCGCACTGGCTCAGACCTGCATCACCACATAATAAACTCTAGCGATTGATCTGCCCTCAGGGCCAAGAGCTCCTTCAACTCCATTCATCTCTGTCACTGGGAGCTGGGAAGAGGGCATAGGGCCGCTAACACGACATTGCCGTTGGAATTAAGAATGAATTGTATTGTTGAAGTGTATGGTGTGTAAGTTATTAATTATTCACAAAAAACATTTTTGTCTTGGTTATAACAGGCAAATATGATGACCTTGGCGGAGCACATCATCGAGGCGACACCAGAGCGCATTAAGAGAGAGAATTATGCAGCTGTGGAGTCTGTGCCTCTGGACAGCAGTAGCCTGAGCAGCACTATGAGCTGGCTGGCTACTTACCTGGGAGATGTTGAGCAACTTCCCAGCATCATCCATCTAAGGTGAGAAGCTCTATCAAGTCTCACTCTTGCTCACACAGATAAACAGTTTGTACCTACAACTTACACATACTTTGCTTATCTGTTTGAGCGTAGGTCTCTTTACAGCGAACCCCTGACCCATAAATCTGGTCTAAGCCCAGATGGATCCCCTGTGCATAACGGTCCTTTTGAAAAGGCCTCCCTGCCCTCTCCGGCGGATTGGACGGAGTTCCTGAATGCCTCCAACAGCAAGATGGAGCGTGAACTTTCCCAGCTGACCCTGACCGACCTGGAGCAGCGAGAGCTGTATGAGGCCGCCCGGCTTGTGCAGAGCGCCTTCCGCAAATACAAGGTACAAGCCGAGATTCTAGGACTTACTTGTGAAGGAATTTATAAAGAAATTATAAAGCTTTTACATTACTTGTGACTGTGATTGTGGTAGGACTTCAGATCAGGTAGCTCCACAGTAAAGCACATGCTTGTCATCAGGCCCTTACCGGCTAAAGGCTGAGTGACACAAGAACAGCGATTAGCTGTTGTTCATAGGGGTGGGATCAAGCTGGATCGAGTTTCTCTGTCTCATTACTGATGCCTCTAAAGATGGCTAAAAACCGCTTATGCCTTGGCTTATGAGTAACTGCGGTGCTCTTTATTTTTACCTTTATGAAGTGTGCTGCCTCCCATGTGTCCCTACAATTACTTTTGGCTGTACCCATGTTCCTGGCACGTGTATGCTACCTCCCCGGTTTGGCAGCCGAATCGCAGCATGAGGGTCATGGCTAATTCAACTCGAACATGTCCAGTACACCTGCTTCCTTCCTGCTGCTCCGTCTTTTTTCCTCCTGCCTGTTTCTCAGTTGGTGGTGCAGCGGGCTCTGTCCGTACCTGTTTGTTCTCTAATCTGACGGTCTTCTTTCTTTGCAGGAACGCCCACTGCGTGAGCAACAGGAAGTAGCTGCTGCTGTCATTCAGCGCTGTTACAGGAAATACAAACAGGTAGGTTGATCATGATTGACAGAGAATTATTACTGTCTGGTAAACAACATGATCTCAGGGAAACATTTGATCCTGGAATGTATGACTCGTCTGATGAACTGGGGTCATGGTCTCTATTGTCATGAAGATACAAGTATAGAATTGTGGTGACACAACTACATTGTGATGGCATCTTATGTAATTAAGTACAGTAAAATTGCATTTGTGGGCGCTCAGGTAGTGCAGAGGACACAATAGCACAATAAGACCTCTAGAGTGCACAAGCATTGAGGATTAATGCACAGTGTTGATTGGTATATAAAGTCTTTTCACAC
>JAYDZF010000018.1:3429667-3439819 GCA_034509105.1 Microcambeva barbata | reverse complement strand
ATTTTTTTATCTGATTATTGAAGTGTATGAAATCCTGGAGATTGAATTACTGGCAAAATCTGATTTTGATTTATGGATATTTCAATATAACATTTGTTGTTTATATTTTTAAATCTGTTGTTTGTCTCAGCACCAAAAGCTCAAAGAGATAGTGGACAATAAAAATCACACCGAGTTCTTTGAGGATGAAAAAGAGCTTCTTTGGAAGTTACGTGGGGACGTGAGAACACTTTACCCGGAGAGCCTCGCCAAACTGCTTCTCATCACCAAGTGGAATAAACACGAAGATGTTGCACAGGTACTACAAATACAAATAGAAGTTGAGTGCATTAACATCCCTTTTTCTATTCATGTATTACTAATTTAAACTGATCAGGGTTGTTGAGTTTCAGAAACACTGGGTGCAGAAACACACCTCAGACTGAGCATAAATCCATCATGGGGCTTCAGTCACACCCCTAACACACAGCTACACACAAATAAGAGATACAAAAAATTGTATTTGAAGCTATTGTAGAGATGTAAATTTTGTACACCTCTTAACATTTAATTAGGTCTAAAGGCACATACAAATATTAAACAGCATTTAAGTCAAAAGTCAGTGGACATTCCTCATAATGATTGACTTTCAGTACCATACATCCAGTGTACCAATCTGTAAATTCTTGAGTAATTGGCACTCCGAAATGTTTTTTATCGTATGTTCATGCACAATTTTTTACTTGATTTTCTTTGTAAATTAACAACACAGCCCAGCAGTATTGGCTAATTAAAATTAAAATCTCTCAACCACTGACTTGATGTGTGTTCAGGTAGTGGCTTTAATACGGAAATGGCCAGAACTGCCAGCCCTGCACGCACTGGAGCTGCTGGACTACAGTTTCCCTGACCCCCACGTCCGCTCTTTTACCATTCGCTGCCTCAGGAAGTTGAGGTACGTGCCCTAAAACCACGTGGCTTTTTTAGTGTGGTGTTTTAGTCCCCCAGGTATACATTCAGCTATGGTCTCACAGAGCTCTTAGAAGGAATTTTAAACTATTTAAAATACACAAAGACTACATGACATTACAATAAAACATAATAACTGTGGTTAAACGTACTGTGGGAAATCATGTTACTTAAGTGTCACAGTTAAAATATAGTATGTAATATATACACTATTATGCATGTTGTTTATAGATCAAACATTGAATGCAGCAAATGTGAATGACACAAAGTCTTTTAAATTGTAAAATGTGTATTTTTATGTGTCGCTTTTGCTGTTAATATACTGACATGTACTGCTTTTCTCTGAACAGTGATGAAGAACTCTCTCAGTACCTTTTGCAGTTGGCTCAGGTTCTAAAATATGAACCATACCTAGACTGTGATTTAACCAGCTTTCTTTTGGAGCGAGCTCTATCCAACAGAAAGATAGGCCACTTCCTGTTTTGGCATCTCCGGTATGTTTTTCTTCAGAATTTATCTTGTTTCTTATAGATGACAATTCATGTGAATGACATCATGTTTTTAATGAAGGTCAGAAATGCATGTGTGCTCGGTCAGCCTGAAATTTGGTTTGATCCTGGAGGCATACTGCAGAGGAAGCATCTACTACATGAAGAGCCTCATGAAACAGGTAAATACTTTTGATTTGACTCTAAGATCAGAGTACAGATGTTCTCTCTGAAACGAAATTAAAGATATTAGTCAGGTATGAGTTGAGTGCTTGCTGTTAGCTTGTTATTAAAAGTGTGACTGCTGTTCCCTTGACAGGCTGAAGCTCTGAACAAGATGAAGGCTCTGAACGATTTTGTGAAATCAGGCTCTCAGAAGTCTGCATCCAGATCACAGATTACAGAAGATATGAAACTGTGCATTAAACAGGACACGTACTTGGAAGCACTGTCTGGTATCGTGTCGCCCCTTAACCCCAGCATCATTCTCTCTGAAGTCTGGTACAGCTTATATCTTATCCTAAATGATTTCCTCACTACTAAAAATAACACAGCACATACTGTATTGACATAATTATTATTTAGAAAAAATATGGTTTTAATTCAACCGAATCAAAATAAATTTTCTTTTGTATGTTTGTCTCAGCACAGACAAGTGTAAGTTCATGGACTCCAAAATGAAACCACTCTGGCTGATGTACAAGAACAAGTGTGTACAGATGGACACGGCTGGCATTATCTTCAAAAATGGAGATGGTATGCAGGGCCAACGTCTTACCAAATTAACCATCTAATACACGTCATTTACTTAAATACTACAATTATCTCTTCTATTTGCCTTTCAGATCTAAGACAGGATATGCTAACCCTTCAAATGATCAAGCTTATGGATGTCCTGTGGAAGAAGGAGGGGCTGGATCTTAGGTTTGTAGTACACTTGGTGCAGTTGTCCTAACATTTCAAAGCATGTTAAAAATAGGGTTTTGTGGGAGTCTAGGTGTGCCTCTTATCACCTTCTATTTCTATTTTTGTCCTTTCTTTTATGTGGAGGATAGAATGAACCCGTATGGCTGTTTGTCCACTGGGAATAAGACTGGTCTCATTGAGGTGGTGAAAAACTCTGATACCATTGCCAACATCCAAAGAAACAAGAGCAACAGTGCAGCCACTGCTGCATTTAATAAAGATGCTCTTCTTGACTGGCTCAAGTCAATGAACCCCGGGTGAGCACACCACAATCGAGTACTTATGCTGTATACCATTGTTCTTTAGATTTAGATTTTTGATAGTTTTATGTTGTTTAAACGTTTATTTGGTCATTTACAATTATTTGTTTCAGCTGTGTAAAATAACAGAATATGCTAGTGTGCATCATGTTTGGTAATCTGTAACTGCGTGTTTCATGTGGGGTATTTGTGTTGGACTATTGATTAGTGGGTTTACGCCTTACCATTTTCACTGTAAGTGCTTTCTTTAACATATATGCTTTGGAAGCAGTGGCTCTGGAGTGATAAACCCTTTTCAGTCAGTTTGATGGGCAAATCTGGGTCTGAACAATGCCTGGGGACTTCTACACTTATTGCCAGATTTAAAGATAAATGGTGTGGGGGCTTTTTAAATTTGGTCTGGGTTGGGTCCCCATGCATCTGTAAAGTAAAGTTGATGTGATGTACAATTTAAATAATTGACCTTGGATAATTGGAATTCAAGCCCTGCCGCTCAACATTAGTAAACTACAAACTGATGCACTTGTGGGGAAACTCCTGCCATGATATTTTGAATTCTAAGACAACAGCAACAACAGCGGACCAAATCAATGGCCATGTTATAGGATGTGATGCTTTCTTCATTTGAATGTTAGTGTCAGTTTTAGTATCTGTTTCCTGTTGACTTAGCATGTTGTGCTTATCTTTTTATTTTATTTTGCTTAAGTATATCTTATTTCAGTGTTTGTTCCTGTTGCTAGTGGATGTTAAACGGGAAGTCCATTGATTGGTTCTGTGAAACATGAGACAAATTCCCATTATAGAAGTATCCAATCTTCTCCCCCGAGAATGGGCTGATGGGGTGAACATCTGACTGCTTTCTGTAAACTGTATGCAGCAATCTGCTGTTCTAAATTGCTCTCTGCTGCACCCAAACGATGGTTCTAAGTGTCTATTATTTAATGTGCATTTGTCGATGGTCTGACAAATGAATGTGACACATGGGGCACATTAAATAGTTAAACATTGCCAACCTAGCTATGATGCATCATCGCTGTTGTAAATGTGTGGAAGCACTCAGAATCATACTGCATGACTGTTCACTTTCATATCAGTAAGTCTTTTTAACAGAAGTAAACTTTGTGTTTTCAGGGATAAACTGGACCTGGCTATTGAGGAGTTTACTCTGTCCTGTGCAGGTTACTGTGTAGCTACGTATGTTTTAGGAATAGGAGATCGACATAACGACAATATCATGATCCGTGAAAATGGCCAGGTAGGAAAAAAGTAAACACCTCCTGTAGTAACATGAGATATAGTTATGATGGTAATGGTATTCTTTAACCTGCCACAAGAAGACACTAAAGTGAAATTCTATGAACAGACCATTGGCTTAAACATTTGAGCTGATTGATTCTGGTAGTAGTGAGACAGTAGTTTTCTGATTAATGTTACTAAATTAATGATGACATTTACAGCCAATTACAAGTTCTACAATTTTGTTCAATAGTCATAACAAAGAATACGACAACCTTTTTATGGCAGTCTAATCTGTTCGTGTAGACGATTTATTTGAGTACATGATCGTGGTAATTCCTGGTTTGTTTATTTTGTTTGTTTTCAGCTTTTCCATATAGATTTTGGCCATTTCTTGGGAAACTTTAAGGCAAAGTTTGGGATCAACAGAGAGCGAGTGCCTTTCATTCTGACGTATGACTTTGTCCATGTCATTCAGCAGGGCCGAACCAACAACAGTGAGAAGTTTGAACGGTTAGTATATGAGCATTACCACAATAAAAAAATAATAGCAACAACTATAACGTGGTACATACTGCTACCGACATTCATGTTTATACAGATGTCATAAACGTGTTTCACAGGTTTCGTGACTGCTGTGAACAGGCCTATAAGATCCTGTGTCGAAATGGAACTCTGTTTGTGAACCTGTTTGCCTTGATGAGAGCTGCAGGACTTCCTGAGCTGAGTTCATCAAAAGATATCCAGTATCTGAAAGTAGGACCTGTTAATGTCTGTTAAAGAGAAAGCAGTTTAAGATTTTAAGTAAATGCTAGTTGTCAACCAGATAATTGACAAACTAAATTAACTTCCAAATAAAATGAATGTCTACTGTATACCCAGTTGTGTGTACAAATGAGCTAGCATCGTTGTAACTAACTTTTAAATTATTTTTTAAAGGACTCCTTAGCACTGGGAAAATCTGAAGACGAAGCTCTGAAGAATTTTAAAGTGAAGTTCAATGAAGCTCTGCGTGAAAGCTGGAAGACCAAGGTGAACTGGATGGTCCACACTTTTGCCAAAGATAACAGATAAATAGTGGCTTGTTTAGCAGATGCTTTTGCATGCTAATCAAGCATTAATCGATTTCAAGACAAGTCAGAGCTTAAACTTGTGCAATTTCCTACAGACTGGAAATCCATCTGTCGCCTCTATGTTTTGCTTTGTTTGGTTAAAATGTTACTGCCAGTTTACTGAAGGTGCATGGCTACAAAATAAGATATGCATAGGAGCACTGCCGATTGTACGTTTGCAAAGACAAAAGGTTGTTCATACACCTGAACGTAAAATTAACGTGCACTTGAAAAAGCCATGCCATGACAATCTTTATATTTAAATCTGCAAACGTTTTAATTTGCGAATGAACAATTGGAACATCGGCCATGCTGTCTTACGCTCTAATGCTAAGCTCAAATGCTAAGTTTTTAGCACGGACCAATGAAGTACTATGTAAATGTGACTACTGACATCTGGTGGTAAGATTGGGAAATTACACTCCCTGAGACAAATCTGTTTAAAATTCGCAGCTGTCTACCTCCTTTTGTGTTGAAATATCAATACCATGGGAAGTTCTGCTTTTTTTTGTTAGCAGAAAACCAAATGCTGCACTTAAATATTATGATAAATTGATTTCTAATATTTGTATTTAATTCAGAAATATGGTAATCATTGGTGCAAGTTATTTCTTCACAATGATGCGATATAATTGTAAAGCACTGGAAATGCGATGAACTTGACTGATCTGAAAGTATTTGTATTTATGATTCATAATTGTACAGAACAGATTGACTACTTGCCAGGATAAAGAAACACTTTCAGTGTTTTCTAGAGTTTACATTCCTTATAGATATTGACTTTATCTGTTTGTACTTGAACGTTTTGGTTGTAAATATTCTTTTTTGTGAATGGTATTTTGTATTTAAAGCTTTGAGCAGTATTTTGGACTATCTGTAGTTGTGGACTAAAGATAGTCATGATAACTTTCTGGACATAGTCAATGCAGATAAGCCTGAAATGTGTATGTGTTGCATTCCAGGCCTGTGTATAATGGGGTATTTATTGAGAGCTAAACACTTTAGGGTACATCACACAGGCTTGAGTTGGCCCATGCTTTTTCATGAATTGTGTGCACTTCACAAGGACAGATCAGTTGAATTGATCTACCTCTTTGGTAATCTTCAGGTGAACGCTAGCGGAAGTGTTTTCTCCTGTGGTTATTTTTATTACAGATACACCTGGAAGTTATTTGTGCCTATGTTAAATATTGCTGCACTCATACACTTTCAACTTATTTTCTATTGTCGGACATCAGTCATTTTCTAATTTAATTGCCGCTGTGTGTATTATAATTGTATTGTTTGATTATTTTTCAAATAAATTTGGCATTTCTCTCGCATTGAAGTAGATACATTGTTTGCTGTGTACAAATGTGAGTAAAACTGTGTTGATTCAATTGGACATACAGTAAAAAAAAAAGCAAAATTGTTTTCTAGTACCATTTTAACTCACCCTTGTTGGCTTCCCACATGCATACAATGCAACTCTGAAAACTCATCACAAAAAGTGCATGAATTCCCAATATTTGGATTGCAGCCCTTGGTTAGTGTTGATTGCTATACTTGTTAGTTATGTTTTATATTTCTGGTTGGAGACTGACTATTGTTAAGCGTCAACAGGCTCTAAAGTAGTGAAACTGTGACTTAAACAAATTTTGACACACCGAACAATTCAATACAACTACTGTGAAAAGAACTTTGAATTCACACTTTCTCCAATTATAAAGGAACCGATGACTGCTTTATAAACCAAGCATCACCAATTACACTGTGGTTTAATCAATACAATGAGAAGCAAGTTTGATACATAGCTTGTCATTTTATTTTATAGCATTGGTTGGCTCTTAAGTGAATGGTTTAACTGGCCCTCCACAGAATGTTTTCTAGATGATATGATTTTCATTCTAATGGTTTAATTCATGACTTCAGAAACAGTAGAAGGTGAAATGTTATGTATAGTATTGAAATACAGACATTCTGGATTTAAGATATGTTCTCAAAACAAAAGCAACTTCTTAACTATAACAAATGTGTATCTTTTTTTGCTGAATGTTCATTGCATAGTCTGTTAAACAATGCATTAAATGTCATAAATGGCTCTTTTTAATGCCGGAGAGTGTGTGTGTGGTGTTTGTTTATTATTTATATTAATTAATTAAGTTTTTCAATAGTGCAGAAAACAGGATAAAACTGAACAGCGGTTGTGCAACATATGTAAGGGAATAGTATATACCAATATATATATATAAATATGCACATATATACATATATTATACAATATACATGAACGTATGAATATATACAAACATATACATGTTCATAAATTACTAGATTATTTATAGAATATTAGCGCCCTCTATCGGTGAGAGGTTTAACAGATGTTGAAAAATGCCGCAGACACTTTGCATTGAGAACTTTTTATCCCACCCATATTTATTATAATCCCGCCTGTTATGATTAACCAGAAGCTTAAAATCCAGTCCCACCGCGTCCAATCAACGGCTGACGTTCCGTAGCCAATCCCAGCGCAGTGGGCGTGTGTTTTCAAAAAACGGGTGAGAAAACAAACCGACTCCGCTCCTTCTTTGGCTCCACTTAGATCCAATCGACTGTCGGGGATGTGAGCCAGCAACGGAAACCTTTCTCATTAACAAGTTTAATACAATACTAAGGAAAACCCTGGACCAGGAGAGGTGAGCGATAGCAATCCACACATATAAGCAAGCGCATATGTTTCATTTCAGCGGTTTGTTAGCGTTCAGGTTCTTGTTAGCTGCTTAGCTTAGCTTAGTTAAGTGTATGGGAACTTCATTCAGGGCTTTGTTAGGAACCACAACAGAGTCACATTCATACACATCTATAAACTACAGTTTATAAACCACACGCGTGTGCATCATTTGTTCAGAAACAAGCATGTGTTAGGTTGATTCAAGTCGAACAACTGTCATATTCGCGTGCTTTGTTTTAATAAAGCTTTTTTATCTGGGCTGGAGCTGACCAATACTGCAATAAAATTGTACCGCGATACTTGAAGACCGTTTTACTGGAATACACATATCGCGATATTTTATTTTGTAGAACCATTCAAACATATTTATGGATTTTAAAAATCTCTAAATTATGTTTTTCTTCGACATTAACTACAAAGTTAACAGTGAAATTAGGAGATTGTTTTTGCCATTGTTACCTTTTATTTCAGTTAGTAACTTTTGATTGCCATGTTGCCTGATTACCACTTTAAACATTTACATTTTACGGTACACTGTTTTAAATGTGAGAATTTTACTAAATCATTTCTGTTTGTTTATATTTGCTTTTGGGACCTTATGCATAATGGTAAGAAATAGCTTGGCCTTGGCAGTACAGATGGTGTGCTAATTACACATTTTAGTTCTGTGAAGTTTAAAACCTAGTCCTATTGATTTATGGTGGTGTTTACAGTGTAAACAATTATCAATTTGTGTAGTATTACAGACAATGGCAATCAATTGTGTATGAACCCTGTATTTTCATTTACTCTTGAGTGTAGTTTCTTTTACTCTTACCAAACATAATTTCAGCATCTTAATTGCTTTTGCTCATATACTTATTTTACTGTCTGTTGCCAGTCTCTCGTTTCCCCCCAACAGGTTCTATTAGTCATATTCCCTGCCACACACAGGTTGGGTAATGTCACTGTCATGTTATACTGATTAGTCACCGGGCCAATTTGTAAGCAACAGCAATGGTATGGCATAGTGCAACACTTCTAGGATCTCGTCGCAGTGTTGATGAGGGTCTATTTTTACCCTTAAACCAATTGTAGATACACTGTGATTTAAATCTCCAGCTGTCAGCTTACTGCAACGCTTAGATACTGTAATGAAGCTGATACTACCGAGCTGCTTGCTTGTTAGGGATGCCTGAGGTGTTGACGGATTCAGGGCTGAGGAGGTCAAGTGATCCATGTGTGCACTTGGATCCCCTTTGGTATGGCATTAATTACATTATTTAGATAGAGTATACATCTCAAAAAGCATATGCGGTGTCTGTGGTATGCCACCACTTGAATGAAGTGTACACCGACCACAAGTTCTAGTTTTCTGTAAACTAATGGAGCATTTTTGTGCTTTTAATGAAACTACAGCCAGTAACATGGAGTCCCACACTTTGTGCCCAAAATTTCTGGTGAATCTTATATTTTGTAAAGTCTTGTGGGAATCTGTACCCTTTTGCTAAAATATAATGTGTAAGGATGGAACAGATGATCAATAACTAATAATCACTCGGCATTTTTTTTTCTCATTCACATTTTAAAGCATCTGATCCTTGTCAAACTCTGATTTAGTTGCTCGCCCATCTTCCTGCTTCTTACATAAATTTAAGGATAAAATGTTAATGTCCTGGTTAATATAACCCACCCTCTAACACGTCCCATGATGAAGTGATAACCAGTGCTATTTACCTATCTGTCTTACCTACCGCATTATTACTCATTGGACTGGATTTGCACCTCTAGACGGTTTGGTTGGGCTCATGGTAAGTAGAAAAACACTGCACAGCACGACTCTCTCAGTTCTGGCAGTCAATTCCCAGTGGAACCAATGCAGTGCAGTAGCTTTTCTATTGTAATTCACAATGAGCAGACAAGTACCAGACATCATTATCAGATACCGTTAATACCGTTAATAGATAGAATGTTTTTTATTTTTAAAAGTACATTTTTAATTGCACTGATTTTTCAGTTTAGTATTTTTTAAATGCTAAAACATTTGGTTAGAAAATGATCGACACACCATGTATGCGCAGCAGGTTCCATATAATGCTGTAGAATTCATACCATTAAACAAAAGCTGGGTAGGAATTGTTAAACAGTGCCGGGCTTGACATTTGGCATTTCAAAATGTTTCTCTAGTGGGTAGGGTTTCACTCACTGCTGTCAAGCCATGACCTAATTCTCAGCCAAACCTTTTGCATTTCATCACCATTGTTTCCAGATACAGAGATCTTTCTTTCCATACTACAAACGTGCAGTTGTAGATGACATTAAAATCCAGAATCAAAAATGACAGCTTTCACTAGCTACTGCTTAGTTTGTGTAGCTGTCGTAGAAAATCTTATATATATTCTCTATCTCTCATTGCAGACAATCACAGATTTTCATAATGTAATAAAGTAATA
>JAYDZF010000018.1:3318413-3328463 GCA_034509105.1 Microcambeva barbata | reverse complement strand
AAACAATAGAAATGACTTAATGGTTCACTGTGGGTTTTCCTTCTAGCTTACAGCGATGCATGTCCTGTTTTGGAGTTTAGTGTAAACAGAAAACTTTGGAAAATGGAGCTACTATAACATAACTCAAATAAAATTACAATGCGAAGTATTTCATTTTTTGCTGTTTTCTTTATTGATTTGTCCATTAATTATTTTTAAACATGCATTACCAAAGTCTGTTAAACTATTGGTGTATGGCTTGCTAGAATATTATCATCATGACTATTGATGGTCATGGAGGAACTTTAAAAAAAAACGAATTTCTCTGGGATCCATTAAACCGACTTATTGCTAGATAACAATTGTTTTATTTTTGCTCTGATGTTCTCCAAAAAGCTGGTGTGAATAACATGTTTATAATAAACATTGCATCTCCAAAATCTAAATGTTTTCTTTTTCTTTTTTCCAGCTATCTTGAATCCCAAAAATCCCAAAGAAGGACCAAAGTCGTTCAGCTTTGACTATTCTTATTGGTCACACACCACGGTAATGATTTCATTTTTATTCATATTTCTCCTTCCTCTATGTTGACTGTAACATCAGTTGAAATGCAGACTAATTCATCTTGGTCATTTTGTCATTAGATGTGTGTGAATCTGATTTCCTTTTCTCCTTGTAGCCGGAAGACTCGAGCTTTGCTTCACAGAGTCAAGTGTACAATGACATTGGAAAGGAGATGCTGCAGCATGCCTTTGAAGGCTATAACGTTTGCATATTTGCTTACGGCCAGACTGGAGCTGGCAAGTCGTACACGATGATGGGAAAGCAGGAGGAGGGACAGGAAGGCATCATTCCTCAGGTGGCCATCGATCATTTTCTCCAAAAACATAATGAAGGGCGGGGAATATGGCCAGAGTGAATGGCTTAGCTTGATCTGACTCAGATCAACCGTTGCCTAAAGACATTAAGGAATTAGTTCACCGTCTCAAGCATCTAGCAGCGCTTTGAGTTATTTGTGTGCCTTTATCGATTAGTCTCTCCTGCCAGTCTAATGCACCGTTATATTCCCTCTCCCCTCACAGCTCTGTGAAGAACTCTTTGAAAAAATCAATGACAACAACAACGAGGAGGTCTCGTATTCGGTGGAGGTGAGTGGCACATGCCTCCTGCTCTTTGCATCTGTTTCTCCAAAACCCTTCACTACTCAATGAACAGCATTAATGCTTTCATACGGGCAAGTCGCTTAGATGTCATGGTGATGCCAATTCCAACACATTGTATCACTGATCTTAAGTAAATTGTCTGTTTTCCATACACTCAGCTCAACAATTTAACCCACTGTTAATTCTGAAACAGATGGATTGTACAGCTGTTATTATAAACTACATTTCTATACCTGGCACATAAAACTAATTGCTGTGAGAAATATATTATCTTTTCCATGTTAAATCTTCTAAATCCTAATATCTTTTAATGTGTAGGTGGCTTACATGGAGATTTACTGTGAGCGAGTTAGGGACCTGCTGAACCCCAAAAACAAAGGGAACCTACGAGTGAGGGAGCATCCACTGCTCGGGCCTTACGTTGAAGATCTGTCCAAATTAGCTGTCACCTCATATACTGACATCGCTGACCTAATGGATGCTGGTAACAAAGCCAGGTAAAAGAATGACTGTTGAAGATCATTGCTATAAAACAATCATTTTCAGTTCAGATTTTTAAATGGCTTTACTTGGGTTCTTTTTTAAATCTTATAGCTGTTCTTCTGCCTCTTGTTTTTTTTTAGCATCTTGTTTATTCTCAATATGACTGTCACTAAGCAAGCCCGGCCTCATTTACTTTATACTATGAATGAATTATAATAAGTAGAATGAAAATTTGCACATAAACTATGAAATGGTTTTCACACACCCTTGCAAGGATGCCAGCCCTTTGTTGGTGTTTTCAAAACTAAGATAAAATAATCCTTCACTCTCAACGTTTCTTCTCTTTAGGACGGTGGCTGCTACCAACATGAACGAGACCAGCAGTCGTTCACATGCCGTCTTCACCATCGTCTTTACACAGAGGAAGCATGACAATGAGACAGATTTATCCACAGAAAAGGTCAGAACCAATATGTCAACCTATGAAAGTGCAGTTAGTGTCCGTGCAGGGTTGGCAGGAAGGGAGCTCTGTGTAGGGCTCATTGTTTGATAGCTTGGAGCACAAAGGCGTTTCTGTTATGTCGATGTGTACAATAGTCTTTGTGTAGTGTATCTGCATTCGATTTTACTACACAAGCTGCACTTCGATCTTCTACCAACCATACTCATCTCAGTGTTCACTTGCCAGCTAAATATAAGTGCTAGGAGAGGAGAATAGTGTGGGGGTGTGACCCAAGTAGCTATATCTAACACCAGAAGAAATTCTTCGATAGACATAAAGAAACAAAGACCTTGCATCTTGCAGTTAATAAAAGAGTTTTTGTTAAGTACAGAATGCATGGTGGTCTTTGGTGATTGTCTTTGTCTGTTCCATTGCTTCGTCTCATTGAACGTCCTTTTGCTATCTGGTTTCAGGTCAGCAAAATCAGCCTGGTGGATTTGGCTGGCAGTGAACGTGCTGACTCGACTGGAGCCAAAGGCACTCGGCTGAAGGTACCAACTCATTTTACAACTCTTCAATGTTTCTTATGGAATCTGCTTTAATTCTGTTAAATCCCACTATTGGAAACAATGAAGACCAGACAGTGTACACAAGATGCCACATCGGACACACCACATTACGCACATGTACCAGATAGAAGTTGAAGAAGCCCCATATTGCAAATCATGCCCTATACAGATTACAATCAAACATTTATTTGCTTGAATGTTTCATTTATGACCATGAAAGACAGCAGATGCTAACAGAAAAGACCATAAAGGAGTGGTTTAACAACACAAAGCAACAACAAAATGAAAGCAGCACAATTAAAGAAACAAATATAGACTACAACTGCTTTAAGTCAAATGAAATAAGCATATAAAAGATAGATCACAACCTTTACTGCCATGATGGCCCCCCAGAAGTTCACTGGCAGACATGGTGTTAAAAACCAAACAGCAAACTTTATTTCTTTAAACATTTTTACTGTGATTCAGGAATTGAAACCTCAAGTCTGCCCTTCAGCTTTCCTAAAACAACCCTAGATTCAGAGATTTGTTTCCCAAGTAATAAAGTAAAACAAGAATTGCAGTAAACGATAGCCTTTTTTATTTCATTGAGATTTGATTGTTGGCACAGGAAGTATGCTTGATATGTACCCCAGGGATCCTAGCTCAAATCAATTTTAGTACATGATCCAAATGTCCCATGACTCATCCTAGTATAAATGCTTATTCGTTCATGTTGCCCTGTATAAAATAATTTCTCCACATTTATTAAACAGAAACATTTCGTCGTTGATTAAATATTGCTAATCAATACAATCTTTTTGGCTTTGTAGGAGGGTGCGAACATTAACAAATCACTGACGACCCTGGGGAAGGTGATCTCTGCTCTGGCTGAAGTGGTGAGTATTACAGAGTGTATTTTGGAGTCGGTTACTCTGGCAGGAACTACCTGTCTGTCTCCCCTACCTGTCAGACTGCAGAACAATAACAGTGTGTGCTCTCTGTCTGTCTGTCTCTCTTACAAATGCTTTCGTATTCAGGATAACTGTACCAGCAAGGTAAACCTTCCGAGTTCAACTGATAACCACATGACCTCACTATCCTGGCATTGTCTAACTTATTTATTTATAAAAACATTTTAGGGTTTTGTATCGTCTGTGGTTACCCCTTCTCACCATTAAAGCATTTTCCTTTTCAAATCTAACCAACTATGTATTTGTTACTGAGTTTGTTTCTTTTAATCATATGCGATTTGTAATTATTGTTTTGTTTTTTACAGAGTAAGAAGAAAAAGAAGACGGACTTCATTCCTTACAGAGATTCTGTACTAACATGGCTTCTAAGAGAGAATTTGGGTACGTGTTCTCAGCCCTGGACGTCACATTAACCAAAATGCCCATATTTTATATACAGTATTAATGCTCATGAAACACAAATCAGAGTATGTTATCAAGATTAAAATAAAGCAAGAAAAATAGACATGTAATACATGTTAGTAAAAGCATATTGAACTAAATGTGGTCAAATGTTAAGGTGGGCTAGTACGAATGAATCAATGCTTGTATTGTCATTATACACTTCTACTATGAGATTTGAAGCAACACCGTTCCACAGTGGAACATGTTTATTTACAGATAATGAGAATTTGTATTGCTTTTCAGCCACACGTACTGAGTACATAAATCTACAAATATACAAAAATTAACACTAGCCTAAAACTAATCAACCCCACAGTCTCCTTTCACCGAGTTGAGCTAATGCTCACTCATTTGTCTCAATTACATTAGAAGTATGGAAATTAGCACAATTCGTCCCAGTCATCTGTACAGCCGACTCTTCTGGTACTGAAACTTCAGTAAGCCATTAGAGCTTAAAGTCAGTGGAAATTGCACCAGTGCATGTTTAAGCTATAAATATCAGAGTCCTTGAAAGGTCCTGCAAGCATTAAGCTGCTTTTTGTCTTTGAAATAATGTTCTTTCTTTTTCTTTCAGGTGGGAACTCAAGAACGGCTATGGTAGCTGCTTTGAGCCCTGCTGACATTAACTATGATGAAACTCTGAGTACCCTGAGGTAACAGCTATACTTCACTTTACCCACTAATCCATCACCTTCCCTCCTACTCTGCTCTGTGCAGTGCTATAAAAGCAAAATTACAGAGCTTTGAGTAGAATGGCTGAAACCATGCAATGGACTGGCGCTTGTGCTGGGTGAATTGGCTCCACCTAAACCTGTTTAAAATAAATTAAGTGTATATTTGATAAAAACACTTGTGTACCCCCACAGATACGCTGACCGAGCCAAGCAGATCAAGTGCAATGCCGTGATCAACGAGGACCCCAATGCCAAGCTGGTGCGTGAGCTGAAGGATGAGGTCACACGTCTGAAGGATCTTCTCAGGGCCCAGGGACTAGGAGACATCCTAGACAGTAAGTCAGGGCAGCTCCCTCTGCAGCCCACCTTCATGCCTGCACATCTTCCATGGCATTCATTTACTGTACTATTTTCATCACTTACTTCTTCATAACACTTTTATTTTTCGGTCCTGTTCTCTTTGAACATTAGCAACTTTGATTAATAGTGTAACTAGAAGGGGGTTGTTTTAGTGTGAGCTTATTTTAGACACATTATAATGTGCAGTTCATTCAACATTCTAATGGCTTCTGATTTTTAAGGCTTCGTATTGAATATGACATGAAAAATATCAAGTCATTTACAAATTACCTTTTTGTTAAGGCTCCCGAGTAGCACAACAATGAATTTTTTTCTACTTTTCAATACAATTCAGTTGTAGTTGTTTTACAATTTTCGGTGTCCAGCACTCTTACTAAACTGTCATGGCTTAACTCTTCTGTTTTGCAAACTATAGAAAGTGGGGAAACATTTCAAGTCTCTCTGCCAATTGTCGGTCAGCATAACTACTCACAGTTTCTGCAGCCAGGACATTTGAACATAATGTAGCAGCAAACCTAATGATCATTATGTACTGTCCATCTTATTATCATATTTCATGTCCTTCATCACTTCTACTCTCACTGTTCCTGTCAACTGTGACCTCTTACTCGTGTCCTGTTCTTCCTACTTCCCCTCAGTTGATCCAATGGGGGATGATTACCCTGGAAGTGAAATCAAATGTGTGTATATGTTTGAACGTTGCACCTTTTCCTTTATTTTTTTTTTTGGGGTGATCGAATTAACATCGTGTTCTGACCTTTCTGAAGTAGAATTTTTGCATGTCTTCATACTATTTCTTGCCAAAGCTCGAGGAGTCCCAGACAAATTAGGTCTAGTGGGTTTATAAGTTGGACGGGGACTTATTATAAATGACGCATGATTTTCTTCTGATGCTCTGGGATGATGTGATTCAGTCAATCAGACTGGAACTCTTTGGTACTAGGCACGGAAATATCCATGAACTAGCTTGACAGATATTCATACTGAAATGAAGCTGCAATAACTAGGTAAAATCTAATGAAAGTAGTTTGTTACTCATTGAGTCACCATCCTCTACAGTGCTGTTTTTCTATCATTAGTGAACATTCGATGGTGGAGCAAAATGAATATTACAACTATCCATAATTTCAGCATTTCCTCATAGCAGGGATTACTGGACCATCTTTTATCACACAGTTTGGACCAGAAATAGTCAAATTTCTGGAGATCTGTAGCAGATCAATCATCACTATTAGATTCAATGTTTCTTTTAGCTACATTTTACTTAACATTTAGACTCTTTTCTTGCCAGTAATTATTTTGTGTTACAAAACTATTTGTTGCAGCAGACAGCATTCAACTGAGTGCTATGCATTACCGGAGTAAAGGTAGATATTTAACTTCAAGTGTGAATTATAGAGTTGGGGTTTAGTAGGTTCTTGTACCATGCCAGCTAGCTAGTTCTCTTTAGCTGTGTTCCCAGTGTCCTGTGGTTTCATGTCCTGTTTTCACCTGTACTCTATTATATAGTTCAAAATAATCTGCTAGACCGAAGCAGCTGTCTGGGAGTTCTTGATATTCTGTAATCGACTGATGCTTTCAGCTTTGCTCTTTCTTGCTTCAGCATTATGAACTTGTTTTATATATCTGATATTGATGCTCGGTCTTCAATACGCTAGCTGTTTAAATTGCATGAATCTTGTGCTGTGCATGGAGCCAACTGAAATGTAATGCCTTGCTGCTTTAAAGCTTTATCAGCCAACATAGAGCTGCCAGAGTAAATAGTGGGTCGAAACCCCCCTGTCCAGACCCCCAGGATGATGTTTCAGCAGTCCATTTCTGAGTTAGCTCAGAGGCTCTCTGGATAATTTTGTGGAGGTCTGTGGCTCTGCTGTCCAACAATGAGGGTGTGATGACATTTTGAATGGTGTGTGTGTGTGCTAGTGTGCTGAAAAGACAGAGCCCACTGCGTCACAGTCTGGAACTGCATGTTTTCATACATCCCTTCCCCCCCTCCTATATTCTCCCAGACCTCTGAATGGCTTCTCTCCATTCACTTCCGTCTAAAAGTGGTTTTCACCCTGGTCTGCTTTGTAAATACAAAATGTTAGAATCTGTGTTAACCCATATACAAAGCCATTTTAGACTATAACATGGCCAGTAAAAATCTATTCACTAGAATCTTCATATCAGTAGTACATCATTAGGACAATTCAGTTATTTAGTACCTACCAATTATTCTTTTCTGGGTTGTCCCCTTTATCTTCCCTATATTGCACTTTACAATTCCTGTTTGTGAATCCTTGCACAGCCAGTTGACCTCACATCCCCTTCAACATGTGTCCAGTCTGTGGTGGCTTCTCATCTCCTGCATGTGTTGGATTCTCACACAGAGCCATTTTGTTTACAGCTCCACGTGACCTCTATTCAACAATTATTTTTTACTGCACTTGGGATAGACTATCAAAGTTTAGATTTTTTTGGCAGCTTCAATTAAAAGACTGAACATACTCTGACCGAGCCTGTGTCTGAAATTAAAGTAGTTTAATAAAGTCCAGCTACAGAAAGCTTAACTGCTAAAAATATGTATTCATGTCAGTGCATAGTAAATTAGAACAAAATTCAGTGTCTGTGGTGAAAACCACTGCCACACCTGTATGTCACTATTTAATAGATGTGCTGGTGTTTACCCTGTACTGTGAACTGTGTCTTACATTAGTCTTTCCATTCCTTTATCTCTGTCCTTCTTTTTCTCCCCTCTCTTTTCTCCTCTCATTCGTCTCCAACATTCTTGTTCTCTTTTCCTCCTTGTCCTGTTCTCCCTCATGCCTCCTCTGCACCTCAGACCTCAAAGATATACATAATAATCAGCATAGATACTTGCTTGCCTCAGAGAATCAGCGGCCTGGCCATCTCTTCACAGCACCCATGGGCTCTCTGACAGCATCTCCGTCATCTGGCTCCCTGTGCAGCCCAACAGGATTGCAGTCCGTCTGCAGTATCCAGGAGCGCATCATGTCAACTCCTGGAGGAGAGGAGGCCATCGAACGACTTAAGGTGAGATTTTACAACCACCATAAACTATATGCACAGTTCTTTGTTTACCGTGGATTGTATATAGTAAACATGGTGATGCTCAAGGGCAGTGAATAGCCTAACCTAAGACACATTACCTGGAGGTACACTTTATAAAAATCTCTTTAAAAACGTCACGTAATAAAATAAAAACCCTAAAATTTGTATTAAATTTTTTGACAGTATTTTGGCTTTTTAGTTATGTTTCAGGACTTCATACTCTTCTTCTTTTACTTTTATTTCTTCCAAGTGTAATTGTCTTTTTTACGTAACATTATAACAACTGACAAATAACCAGACTAACACACTTTTTTCACACCCCTGTTATTGGATATATGCAGCAAGTGAAAAAATGAATCCATTCCTGAAGCGGGAAAAACAGTCGAGCATGAGAATTTGAGTGGGTTTGACAAGGGCCAAATTTTGATGGCTAGATTACTGGGTGAGATCATCTTCAGTGGTCAGTATCTTTGCACAACCTGCTCAGAAAGTTATTGTTGGTTCTGAATACACAGTGTATTACAGTCCTGCAGGGTCCAAGTAGGAAGGGGGTCATAATGTTATGCCTGTCATTTAAAATGTGTCAAACACTTATTGTTCATAACAGTTAACAGAAATGTGCTTTTGTTGACATTGTGTTAACTCAATTGGACTTGAAATCAACAAGATCTTTCCCATTTTCTGATGCACTGTACGATTTCTTGTTGATCAGTTCATGAAAGTGATTAAGAGCTGTGGCTATGTGGACAATGAAAGCCGTCACGCTTTCCCCGTTTAGCAGTGACTACACGTGCGTCATCCTTAATAGTCTTACTCTACGTATCTCTGTGAATCCTTTTCAATCCAACTCGGAGCATCTTGCCCTCTGGAGCTGTAGTTTCTATGGTTACCGCAGCTGCTCTGCACTTTCGTATCATCCAGTGACGTAAGCCTCAACGCAGTTCGGAAATCAGACAGAAATAGACATGCTCTATGTGGCTATTGGAATAGAAGGGGACGGGAATAAAATATCTTTTAGCCATATGATTCTTCTCTGGAACGAATAACAGCTTGCAAGGATCAATGCAAGTCAAGACTTTTCTGGTTATAAGATCTAATATGCAGAAATACATCACATACATTCTAACACTGTTTAGTCCGTGAGACATTGGTCCAGGACAACAGATGGTGAGGGTGTTATCCTTTTAGGAAGGATCTTGGTAGGGTTAAGGCTACACACTTCCTGAATTTTAAGCCTGTTGGTCCAACTTTTCCCATAATCTCAGGACAATAAAAAGGAAGCAACAATATAGAATAATGGCTTCCCATGTTTGTCATATTTGTGTGACTTTTGTTACCAAACAGGTTATAATGCATTTATTAAACACAGTCCTAAATAATTACCACAGGCATGATCTTAATTTTGACCGCTTCTTATATTAGACATAAATAATATAATGACTTAATAAAGAGGCAGTAATGTGAGTTTGCTGCTCATGACTGACCCTATATCAATTTACTTTGTGATGTGTTAAAGGAATCGGAGAAGATCATAGCAGAGTTAAACGAGACATGGGAGGAGAAGCTGAGAAAGACTGAAGCAATCCGAATGGAGAGGTCAGTTTAACAGTCTTAAGGCTTACCAGTCTCTAAAACCTGATTTATACTCTGTTTGATTTGTTTTGATTTTGTATTCTATTTGGGTTTATACTGACCTGAAATACTGGATTTTAAAAAGAATCTTTTACAATTTGTGCTACAAATGCCTGTTATGAGATCCTGTGAGAGACATTATCAACGAGCAAAAAATAAATAAATACATTTTTTTAAAAATCAGAAATCTAATCCTAATGAACACCATCATGTTTGTCCCAAATTACTTCTGCTGAGTCAGCTTGGTTGCTGTTAGGATGCTGGAGATCAGATCAGTGTCAGTATTAGCTTTCTGAA
>JAYDZF010000018.1:3289895-3303395 GCA_034509105.1 Microcambeva barbata | reverse complement strand
TTGCAACATTGTCCATAATGTAACTTGTTTTTCCTCATTTCTAAAATCAAGTGTCCCAATCTTTATTAATATATTTGTATTTTTTGTTTTGTTTAAGTTTGTATTTTATTTAGTGTTCATGTGGCGTTCCCATTGTGTCATAGAGCTGAAGTAAAATGTAAAACTTTGCGTGCATTTACTGTAAAACAACCTGCGCTGTATTTAGCTTCCACGGCTGTGTGAACGAACACCTGGCTGACCGCACGCCTTCGCCCACCTTCTCTACGGCTGACTCGGACATCACCGAGCTAGCTGACGAAAGGCAGAGTGAGATGGAAGACTTCATGGATGATGAGGCCTTCGTGGATGACACCAGCTCAGATGCGGGAACGGAAGAGGGCTCAGATATCTTCAGTGATGGCCATGACCCTTTCTATGACCGCTCACCTTGGTTTACTCTCGTGGGCAGGTTGGTTCTGGGAGAGAGATGATGAGATGGAGAGAGAGCTGCTTTAAACCATTGATGCTTTTTGTAATGGGGAGTGCATTCTGTAGTGTTTTTAATAGATGGTAGGTAGGTACAGCCACAGCTGTGGAAAAAGTAATAGGTGATCAATTTCTTAACATGATTTATCAGACTTGATTAGCTTGTTGAAACCTCTCCTGACCAGAAGACAATGACTCAGAAATGTAGCACTCTCTCACTGTTCTAAGATTTTGTCTCCTCATACCATCAAAGCACCGACCGCATAAAAAAACGCCATTAACCCTCATTCAGTTCCCTCGGTTGCATTTTATCTTCATTTTCTATGTTTTAAACGTTTTGTTTGGATTCTTTTCATTGTGATTTTGTGAATTAGGTTTCAGTCTGCTTTAATATATATTATAATTATTCAGTTTTATCATAAATTGAGTTTATTTGGACAATCAGCAGACTGGAACCAGAACATTTGTTTATCATGGTGTCTTTTGTTCCTTTGTTTTTTTGACTTTTTGTTCACACTTGAAAGGTAAAACGTATCAAGCTGCAATTACAATACAGATTTAGATGTAAATGTTAATATTCTTCATGACTTACAAATAGATTTAACTTTTCTAATGAACTGTTCTGCTTTAGTATGTCCATAAACATATCGTCACTGTCCATTTAAAAACATCTTTAAAAAAAACTTTTAATACAACACTGCACATTTATCATTGCATATCACCAATCTAACGAGAAACAAAGATTTCTTGAGTTCACTCAAAACATGGTTAGTTTGGAGATACTTGTTTTTCATTGACAGCGACTATATGTGACTTTGGTGTTGTGTTGATCAGCCAGGCTCTGGGTTATTATATGGCTCATGCACAGCTGGATGTTAATCGTGTACATACACATGTAGGGGACATTCATTGTCGTGGCACTGTTGGCAATTCAATGATTTTAGTTTGGTGTAGATTGCAGCTGTCTGTCCACAGGCCTTAGTGAAATTAAAAGTCCGTTTTTTTTTTATTAAGGACTCAAAGCTAGCTCACATTTCTCTTTGCCTTTATGTGATCAGCAACAAACTTTAGTTATGATGGTCCAAATTACATAAACAGAACAGATTGACCTTACAAGTGTATGTAAACATTTGACACTGGAATGGAACATCCACATAATACCTTCACCACTTGCACTTAAAATGTGTGCGTGAGTGTGTGTTAATTAATTATTATTATTATTATTTTGCAGAGCTTTTGTGTACCTGAGTAATCTACTGTACTCTGTACCCTTGGTACACCGTGTGGCTGTGGTAACAGAGAAGGGTGAGGTCCGGGGTTTTCTGCGTGTTGGTGTCCAGGCCATAGCAGGTAAGAACCAGTCCATCATCCCATCTCTTCTGGCATCATAAAGTTCAGCATTTATAAAACAAACATAAATATTTAAATTTATTACACTATAAAATTTATGGTCTATAATCTATAACCCTTAATGTGAACATTTGGATAAATTATAAAATTAGACCAGCTGAAACAATGGAACATCAAAAATGCTTAGATTCTAGAATGAATGGTGGCTAAGGTTCATGTTGATGACATTCTGAAACAAATGAGCGTCTTGGTTTTGAGTTTCTGTTGAACGATCTCATGTCTTGATTTTTTTGGATTTAGCTGATGAGGAGGCACCTGATTATGGGTCTGGTGTGCGTCAGTCTGGCACTGCCAAAATCTCGTTTGATGATGAGTATTTTGAAAAGGTAATTGCTTTGTTTCTCTGTTCAAGGTTACACAATTTTTGGGAGTATTTTAGTTTGGTTCACTGGCCATCTGTTCGGGGCTGGGATAGTGGTTTAGTTCTGTCCTCTTTGTCATCTTTGTCTTCTGTTTCTCCAGGCTGATTTCTCCTCCATGGCTCTGACGCACTCTGGCCTGTCTATGGAAGAGCTGCGTATTGTAGAAGGCCAGGGTCAAAGTTCAGAAATCATAACCCCATTGGAGGAGATGAACAGAATAAATGACATGGGTAAGAAAGAGTTACACGGCCAGCTTATGATGCTTAATAGTAAAGCTATTCACTTGGTGTAAGCAGCAATGCCATTACTGGGAGTCGCCACAATTATTTACAGTTAATGTGGAGCTCTGTAGCTGAGGCTGGTACTATTCAGCTACACAAATGTATTTTGTTCCTCAGATCTGAAGCTGGATGATGTCGATGCTAAACTGGCCCGATCAGAGGGTGTAATTGGTCAGCTAGAGGTCGGCAGTGTCTTTACATTCCGTGTCACTGTGCTTCAGGCCACAGGCATCCTGCCTGAGTACGCAGACATCTTTTGCCAGTTCAAGTGAGTCATCCTGTCTCCATGGAAACCTGTCTCAGACACTGTGTTCTGTTCTTGAAACACACACACACACACACACACAAACGTGCGATTTACTCTCTAATCCTGTAATCTTGTCATTAACAGTTTCCTTCATCGTCATGATGAGGCTTTCAGCACCGAGCCATTAAAGAACACTGGCAAAGGTTCCCCGCTCGGCTTCTACCACGTACAGAATGTGAGTTATGTACAAAACTAGTCATGTGGTTGCTTATGGGACATACAGTGTTGACACTAATTATTTTATTTGGTGTGATATATCTGTCCAGATTTCTGTGGAGGTCACAGATTCCTTTATCGAATATATTAAAAGCAAGCCTATTGTGTTCGAAGTGTTCGGGCATTACCAGCCCAATCGCCATGACCAGGATGCCATCAGGTACTGCACCACCAACACGCTCATAGTGCATAGCACTGTATTCATAGAGAACATGGTTTATATTCATAAGGTTGAAGTCGGGCGGTTCATAAACACAACAGTCAGGGCTTTTCTTCCATTGATTCCATGATTTTTAACAACAGCGCAGTGACGATATATTTGAGGAAAGTTTGAAATCAATGAACAAATTGCAATTCAGAAGTGATTGAGAAACAATGTCGATGTTGGTTGAATAGTAGTAATATGGTTAGTAATTACTAAATTGTAATGTTATTTATCTTTTTTCATCTTTATTTAGCCCTTCACAGCCTTCTAAGAAATACTACCCTCCACCCATGCCTCTTTCCAAACCAGGTACAGCTACAGTACAATCTCACAATAAAGCCAAATCTTTTCTATCCTCCAAATGAATATTTAGGATACTGGACAAGTAATTATAAGGCTGCTGGCTCAAGTCCCACTATAGCCAGGATGCTCTTGTTGACCCCTTGATAAATTGCCTAAACCTCAATTGCTTGGATTTTGTTTAGTCTTTTTCAGACAGATGTGCATTTACTGTTTAGTTTTGGTCTTTCTATTGACATGTTTCTTGAAAGCACCACAGATCTCTGTAGTCTGACAGGTATATCTGAAAGACACCACAGTCTGCTCGATTATTTCTGCCTGCTGGCAGTAGAGAGGGACATTTGTCTCTCGTGACCAGATATAAAACAAGGTTCTGCAGCCTTGACATGTCATCTGTCTGCGCAGTATATTGAACTGTAGCCGTAAGCTGCACATCCAGGTTTATCTCTGTGTAAATGTACTGGTAGACATTTGGGTATTGCAAAATCTATTTGATAAAAAAGAATGAAATTACAGTTAGCACGAACGAGTAATATTTTTTGGTTATTTAATATAAAAAGTCATTTTTAAAAATTGTAAACACTTCAAAGTTCGTTCTTTTCAGCAGTGGATTTGTAATGATGTAATATTTTCTTTATTTGTGGGGTTCTATTCTAAATAATTTAAATTTAGGAAGTACAAAGGGTTTTCACTGAATAATACACCTAATTTCTTTGTGCTTTCCATTCATTTTGTTTCTCCTTTATTTCTCATCTGCATTTAAATTTTACTCTCTTCCTGCATCCTTGATATCGTCCGAGGCAGACCATGCACGTAAGATCGAACTGATCAGGTATCTGATGAGCAGTTACGTGCACGGCCAGGTGCTGGACACACTGTCCGAACACGCCAATGCACTTGCCTCCACTGCCGTGTCCACCCTGGAGAATGGGGTTGACCAGCTCTCCCATTTTCCTTTCTTGCCAGTTCCCAATGAGCCTGTGCTTACTGTGCCCAAACATCACGGTTTGTACAGTGTGTAGTGCTAGATAGGGTCATTTAGGGCACATAGTGATTTCTCTGTGCTTTGCAATAAAGTTTTTAAATAACATTTACATAATTTGTGATTTTTATTCCAAAGTTTACTTCTTCTGTTTTACACTTTATTAGGTCAGTGGAGCCACCAGCAAAGAAATGTTTGTCACTACTTTAAATTTGTGTTTTAAAGTATTTAGGCATTTAAATGAATATAATAAGATGAATACAATAGATATGAAAGTAATACTGTAAAAATAAATATTGTGGTAGGGATTGCAATTAGAGAAACACTGATCCATTAATATGCCTGAAGACCCAAACTAAAGACGTTCTGGAAAAAATCTGTATGGCCACACAGTCATAATCCACCAAGAACTACATTTTAGACACTAAACTTCTTTAACTTGCTACTTTGGGACAAAAAAGTATGTAAATGTTATTTTGTTCAAACTTTTAAGTTCTTTTAAATTCAGAGAGATCTGTAGAGTAGATGAATGTGTTCGGTTATTTGTGGTAGATCCTACAGCTCATTCCCGTGACTCATACACCCCACCTCTTTCCACTCACCCCCTTGAATAACCACTGAATGGTGACCATTGTCTATGAAGTGTCAAAATTGTAAGACATGCCTTGAAAAGAGATAAGGAATAAATTCTTAAATCCTGAAGTATATAATCCTGGGTTCTTTTCTTTGTTCTTGAGGGTTTTCTTGTGCTTCATAGCCACCCATGTCAGATAGTGTTCCGGCTGCTGTGCTCCTCCCTAGAATTATTGTATAGGTCTGTTTCTACATTACAGATCAATTTAGCCTAAGTGCTTAAAACCATCTGCCTTGTGTTCTTGCCAGCTAAGTAACATCACTGACGTAGACTCTTCCTGTGTACACTAGTTTTTCCTCTGTATTGTCTCTGTGTTGTATGCATTGCACTTCAGTTTCTGACACTATAAACACCATTATTATATAGTAAAAAAACACGGGACATGAAGAGTGCTGTCTCCTTCTAGCCAGGTCTGATTAGACTGTATTGCATATTATTGATTGCATTGGGATCAACAAACACTATTAATATCCTGTCATTCATTTATTGCTCTGTGATTCATATTACATTTCTACATATCTCTGTTGTTTTTGTTTTTTTAATCATATTTTTTATTAGTTATTATAATATTGTTTACTTGTATTTGACATTGATTAAGCATTTATTTACACCATGATTTGACTCCCGATTGGCAGATAATTTTGTGATTAGTAGCATTGATCAATCAGGGCTCAATCTTGGCCATTTATTCAATTTATTTATTTATTTCAAACATGTAGGGTTCCAGAAAATTATGTGGACACAAGCTTTTTTTAACTGATCCAATTAAAGAATTGATTTTTCAATTTAAAAGAAACTAAAGAAATAATAACAATAACAGTGGAAGTCTAACCTTGATTGACAAAAGAAATTATATTGACATAGCTGAAATATTATGTATTATATTCAGCTAAACTTTAAACCTGATGTCCAGGAATCTTGACCACCTTGAAGTTAGTTGGGAATTCAACCACTCCTTTAGACGCTTTTGTTCTTAACTGTTTAGTGTGCCCCGTTTCTGCCACTGCTTTTTTATATATGACGTGCTCTCTCTCTCTTTGCAGTGCCAGCCACCAAACTCAACACCATCAGCAAATCAAACCTGGGTCAGTGTGTGAGCAAGTACGACCTACTGGCCTGGTTTGAAATCAGTGAACTGGAACCCACTGGAGAGTGAGTCCATCTGATTCTGTCTTAGCTGTTTCAGTATTTGTATTTATTTACATTGTTTATCTGTTCGTGTGATTATACTTATTGCTGTTCTGTTTTTGGTAGATATATTCCAGCAATTGTAGACCATTCTGAAGGTTTGGCCTGTCATGGCACCTACCTACTGCACCAGGTTTATACTTCTCACTTCATACTAACCAAATAGAAATTGTTTATTTTATTTCCCTTATCTGGTTAAATTCCTGACACAACCCAGGATTTAAAGAAAGGGAGCTGGATTTCCACACCCCCCTCTAACCCCCTTCAATCTGTGTTTGATTTCATCTGCTTCCAGTATTGGGGTCCCAGATAGACCTCTATTTCATACAGAGAGCCAAGCTTAGCTCTTCAGTTTATATTCTGAGCATAAATAGTGATGCTTGTGAAAGCATATTCTGAGATATTCACTAAAGAGGCAAGAAAATGTCATTCTTCCTTGAAAAGCCTAGGTGTAGCCTAGTGGTCAGGGTACAGGACTAGTAATTTAAAGGACACCAGTTCAAATTTAACCATTGATAGGTTTCTGCTGTTGGACCCTTGAGCAAGACCCTTAACCCTAATTGCTCAGACTTTATACTGGATTGTAAGTCACTTTGGATAAAAGCATCTGCTAAATGCTGAAAATAAAAAAAAGCATTATTTTAAATTATGAACTCAGCAGTGTAATATATTTCTGGACACTCTACATTTGTGGCCTTCATGATGTTAAAGCATCTTTTTATTGCAGGGTATCCAGCGTAGGATCACAGTGACTCTCAACCATGAGAAGGGCAGTGAGCTTCACTGGAAGGACGTCAGGGAGCTAGTGGTTGGTGAGTCCTTCAGACAGTTGGGTATCCTACAAATCATTTTCTGCTGACGTAAACAGTTTGCATAATGGATTTTATTGTGGTGTTCAGGTCGGATCAGGAACAAAGCTGAGGTGGACGAGACGGCGGCAGACGCTGTGCTCTCTTTGAATATCATCTCAGCCAAAAATATGAAATCGTCCCATAACTTCAACAGGTAGGGTGGACCACTCATTATCACAAGTGCACGGTGTATGAAGTTACCTTGTGAATTATATTTAAAGATTAACATGTATCAGATATTTTATGAGATGAAGGATTTATTGGGATGCCCCTTCATGTGCATTATCCACAATGTAGCTTTTTTAAATCAGGAAGTGTGTAGATCTGTATTTGCCTTGAGTCGTGTATTTGTAGAAGCATTTGTTCTAAACATTATTTTGAGGAACATGATGTTCGTTATCCTGCCGTCTTTCTGTCTGTAATACGAGTCACAGCACAAGAGTGACACCTGGTGGAAATGTTCACTAGTGTGAGGCCTCATCTGACTTAATTTGATTGTTTTTGTTGATTTTCATTATTTCGTGGTTGCCACTTGCACATTGTAACCCTTCTGTTTCTGCTTTTTTGTCTTTTTATTACTAATGCTGCTGGATTTGTTTTGTTTTTCTCATGCAGGCTTAGCATTGATAACGATGTTGCTAGGTATTAGCAGCAGATGACCATAAAGCTTTTTCACTGAAAGAGCTTTATCAATGTTCATCCAGTTTGCTTTACCAGTGTGGCTGTAGATGTGCAGTGCTTTAGTTACCCATAGAGAGTGTAGTACCGATACTGTGCAGTGTGTTTGTCATTGATGTTAGAGTAGTAGTAAGTAGTGGTCTGTAATACTGTGACTGTATGTGTGACATAAATATGGCTGTGGGCTTTTCCTTCTTATATTGTTGTTTTCACAAGCGCTTCAGCCATGGTGACCGTAGCACATAATTTAGTCCACCTTGAGTCTTACATTCATGTCTTTGCAATACTATATGCTTAATCTGTCTGAGGAGAATCAGGAAACTACATAACATTAATTTAGTACACATGTACACACTCACAGGTTCCTGTCTCTTGGTCTCGCACTTGCCAACATGCTCAAATGTTATGACTGTGCCCTGTATGCATCTTGTTTAAACATGCTCTGTAATAGTGTAGTACAGAAAATTGAACAAAATGTGTATATGGCATAAACAACCCAAGTTTTTTTTCATGGTCGAAGTATAAACCAAACCTATACGTAAGAAATACAGCATGTTGTATTAAAGCTGTAATTGACTCTTTATTTCCTATTCAGGACATTCTACCGGTTTGAAGCCGTGTGGGACAGCTCACTGCACAACTCTCTACTGCTAAACCGAGTCACTCCGTATGGAGAGAAGATTTATATGACTCTATCTGCGTACCTGGAGGTTAGTACATTATGCTAATGACTGCAGCACCCGGGGACACTGAACAAATCTTGTATGTAGATTACGTGTTAATTCATTATTGTGATCATTTTATTAATGAGAGTTTCAAAACTAATGATTGTTCTTTTGAATTATAGCTTGACCACTGTATCCAGCCTGCCATTATCACCAAAGATATTTGCATGGTGTTTTACTCCAGAGATGCTAAAATTTCACCACCACGCTCTCTGAGGAACCTTTTCGGCAGTGGTTATTCAAAAACTCCTGACTGGTAATGCTTTATACTAATTTTTTTTGTCTGTTGTTGAGTCTCTTGAGCTGCGTGGACTAGCAGTTATTTTAACTATTATTCTATTATAGCCTTCACTAAATGTACATAAATACATATCTGTATTATTTCATTCACACAGAGAGTTGCATTTGAATTATTATAATTAGGTTTAATAAATTGCATTATTGTCATTGTGTTTGAAATGCTCCACTCATTCATTCAAAAACAAACCATAAGGATGATACAAAATGTTAGTTAGCTCTTACTAACAGAAGAGCAGAAGTATTTTTCACATTCACCGGAGTGGAAGAATGCAAACATAGAGCCAGTCCCTCAGATAATGTTTACAGGTTTTGTGTGAACTCAACTCAAATGACTTTGTAGTTGACTGTTATATGTTTTGTTCATCTTAAAGTAACAGAGTGACTGGAATTTATGAGCTCAGCTTGTGCAAGATGGCAGACACCGGAAGCCCTGGTAATTTTTTTTCTGTGATTATGGTTCTTAGGTCTGTTTGGCCATGGATGGAAGGTAGCTTAGTAACTTTGTGTGTGTTCCAGGCATGCAGAGACGGAGAAGGAAAGTTCTAGACACATCAGTGGCTTATGTCCGTGGAGAGGAGAACCTGGCCGGATGGAGGCCAAGAGGAGACAGTCTGATCCTGGAACACCAGTGGGAGCTGGAGAAACTTGAGCAGCTGCATGAGGTAAAAGTCCATTTCTTAGCTTACTACTAACTTCTTTGCCCCCCCCCTCAAGCAACAGTCACACTTTTATTCATGCCAAGGCAGCAAAAATATTCCTCAATGTAAACTCTACTCTGTCTGCTATGTTAAAGGTGGAGAAGACTCGTCACCTCCTGCTGCTGCGAGAACGGTTGGGTGAGGCGGTTCCTCAGAAATCTTTGAGTGACTCTCTGTCTCCGAGTTTAAGCAGCGGGACCCTGAGCAACTCCACCAGCATCTCCTCGCAGATCTCCTCCACCACTTTTGAGAGTGCCATCACACCCAGTGAGAGCAGTGGATATGACTCAGCTGACATCGAGAGCCTGGCAGACCGTGAAAAAGAACTGGCTACCAAGGTAACACATCAAACAATAATGAAACGTATACATGAATTAAATTCCTTCTAAAATAAGCAGCAGCATCATCAGACATGACAATTTTAAGATGATTTTTCTCTTTATAGTGTCTCAGACTCTTAACTCACACCTTTAACAGTGACTATAACCAAATGGTTCGCAGCATTAGCGACTGCAAGGTACAACCGACTCTTCAGTAAATCCTGTTGAAACAGCTTGATAGTGGAATATTATAAACTTATGTTCTCTTTTCTTTCTCACTAGCTGTCTGATATATCACCTATGGGTCGTGATCCATCAGTCTCTAGCCTGAGCAGCGCCACACTCACTCCATCCTCCACCTGTCCTTCACTGGCAGACTCCCGCTGTAGCTCAGTGGACCAAAAGTACGGATAGACGGTTTCTCAGCTGTTTCTATTTAACCGAGCAGTTTATAGTCAGAGGTACTAACCTGTTCACTGTCTTCAGGACTCCCGAGGCCAATTCCCGTGCCACTAGCCCATCCTGCTCCGACTATGAGAACTTCTCGATGGTGCCCAGCCTAGAGGCGTCCTACCTGGCTCACGCCGCCAAACACGAGTTCCTGAACCTGGTGCCAGATATTGAAGAGATGAGGCCTGGGTAAGAAAGTGTATCAACTAAAATAAAATGTGGATTATTTAGACACTGTTTTTCATTACTCATTTAAGCTGATTAGCTTTATTCTTTGAATGATTCATTATTCAAATAAAGCAAGTTAAATATTTAGTTAAAACTGCCATGTTACAAACTCCAACGTTGATCAAAACAGTAAAAAAAACCTTGTACTGCAAAAGACTTGCAACCTGATTAAGGCAAGGACGAATGTATCAGTGAAAACCATAATAAGATCACTTAACAGCCAAGGACATCGTGGCTGAACTTCACAACAAGTGCCACTGAAAACACAGTCCAGGGACACAGTTCTGTAGGGTGAATAATCAAGATTGGAATCGTTTGGTTATATAGTACAATGGTTCATCTGTCAAGAAAGGCGAGGCTTAATATCAGAAGAACAGTGTGGGACAGTGATAATGTGGGGAGGTTTTTCTACTGCAGGAAAATCTGTACATCATTTACAGAAATATCAAATACCATTTTGAAGAGGAATGTTTAGCTCTCTGTGATGAAATAGAACTTGGACTACTTAAATAAATAACTAAAAATTAAATAATGCAAAATAAAATATACATATTTCCAATACTGAATTAATCTATAGTAATGTTGATTTCTCTCTATCTAGCTCTGTGGTATCCAAGAAAGGATACTTGAGCTTCATGGAGCCTCGCTCAAACTCCTGGGTGAAACACTTTGTAGTGGTGCGTCGTCCATATGTCTTCATCTACAACAATGACAAGGACCCCGTGGAGAGAGGCGTCTTAAACCTGTCCACCGCTCGGGTGGAGTACAGTGAAGATCAGCAAACCATGCTTAAAGTAATCACAGCTCGAGTTTCACATCTGTTTGCTAGCACAGATGCTAGAAGTTACTGTGTGATCGACTGGGCATGCCTGACCAGTAATGTTTCCCTTTGTTTGTTTTGTAGACTCCCAACACATTTGCTGTGTGCACCAAACACAGAGGGATTCTGCTCCAGGCTAACAATGATAAAGACTTGAACGACTGGCTCTACGCATTTAACCCGCTACTAGCAGGAACAATAAGGTGACTGGTACAAAAAGAGGCAACTTTGTAGTTTGTAGGGTACATGATTTCTTGCCTTTATTGTTACTTAAATAACAACTACAAACAACTGAATATAAAGTGGCTAGATATAACTTTTTATAAATGTGATCTTTAGTTTGCTTTCAATTTATTAAAGCACGAGACCAATGAATAGTGTCATTATTGTCATTCTTCAGGCTGGGATTCTCCCAACAGCAATAACCTTGTAGGAATTGAAACCCTTAGTTCACACAAGTGAATCCCATTTTCTGTTGTTTCTGCAGGTCGAAACTGGCAAGAAGACGCTCTGCTTTGTTAAAGAACTGAATATGTTAATCTGCACAAAGATCCTGCTCTGTTTCTTCTCTCTAGCCTTTAAACATACAAAGTGTTGACATTTCTTAAACTCTGTGATTCTTGATGGCTTTCTCTGTATGTAGACCTGTGGCTTAAGTTTTTGCTCAATCACAAATTCACCTTTCCTCGATCCCCTTTCCTAATCCTTCGCTGTTTTGTTCATTTTTCTATTTTCCTTTTTTGTTTGTGTCATAACTGAACCTTCTAGTAGCATGTTGTAATAGTCTGTGTGTGCACGATCAGAACAGTTTTTCTCCTAAGTTTGAGCTCGTCTGTAATGATTGTCTTAATCAGTGTTATCTGTTGAGTCAGGTCCAGTTTCTCCCGCATGGCCACAGCAGCAATCCTCAGGATACGACCAGTTTGCTTACAAAGCCTCACTTAGTACATTATATATAAAAAAGAAACTATCGCTATCTTAAAATACATCATTCTCTGATAGGAAAAAATAGCTCAGTAACTTTTACTCCAGCAGTCAGATGATTCAAGGAATTGAAAAGGACCAAGGGTTTTGCTGAATGTATAATATTTCTGTTAAACGAGTTGTTACGGGACCAGTCATTCCTTATTATGAGTATTACTGTGGTACTTTATAATGAATTAGGACAGATCGATTGAGTTAGCAAATGATTATTATAAAACTGATCCTACTACTCACTCGGTTACTCATAGTTTCATATTAGGTGGTGCTACAGAAAAAAAGTAATTTTTTGGCATGCATCTAGTCAGTGTATTGATGTAGCACTAAAGGCGGATGGATTGAGCATGAACAGTAATTTTCAGATTAGGGTATTTCAGCAGCTCTGGGTTATTCAGAAAAAAAAATTAAATAAACATTACCAGATACAACAAAATAACAAATGAAATGAAGGTGATTGTACATATTTTTTAGGATTTATGTGCTTCTTGCTAGTCAGTACAAAACAATTCCTTGTACTGTTGTCAATGTTTTCTTTTGCTGATTGCCAGGACCCGTTAGCCTCAGGACTTGGGGCTGATTTTGAAGCTTACTTAAATATCGATGCACATAGTTTTGTGATCCATCATGCACAGAACATCTATAAATGCAGTGTTGAAGCAGGAACGTCTTTTGCTTCTCTCTGTACGTCAGAAATATATCTATTCAATATTGTTATCACTGTTGTACACATTTTCTCTTTTTTTTAAACACATACTAATTTATATTTACCACTTATTTATTTGCTAAGTAAAAAGTGTTTTTTTTTTTACTTTCAGCTCATAGTTTTGCACAATAACATTTCAGAAACAGATGGATCGCTGAAGGAGATTTGGTCCATTTCTGTTCTGAAAGATGGTTGATTAACTTTTGGATAAGGGAGAATATTTATTTATTATGAGAAAAAATATTTGCTCTGTGAGATGTATTAAATACAGTTGTCCGTTCCTATATTATTGCTGAATTGTTTGGGCATAGAGATACATGTGACTTGGCACTTGGAAAGCCTCTGGCCTGCCAACCAGTAGGCTGTGTCACATCATTTCTAGATCAAACTTTGTGT
>JAYDZF010000018.1:3234036-3245037 GCA_034509105.1 Microcambeva barbata | reverse complement strand
CTAAATACAAGCATTAGAATTGTTTATTTTACAGCAAATTGCATTTTTCACATGAACCCACTCGTTTCATGGACCGTGACATCATTTTGAAAGCTGTGTGCCGGGAGCTTGATAAATAAACCCTTTCATTCCAAACTGCCACTTCCTGCTTGAATTTAGAGAGTCTTGGTTGTTTTATGTGGTACCTGAAAAACCAGTTATTTTATGATACAGTGCAGTATTAAAATGACCTTGACCAGTTTTATCTGCATTGTTTAGTTGCTGGTTGCTAGGCAGAGGTCCATTACTTTTCCATGTCTAGGAAAAAAACAGGCTGACTGTTTATGACTTTCGTTCAGGTCTACCAAGACTTGGCATTTGCCCGGCTTCTAATTTACAAATATGTTTTTATAGCTCTGGCATCTTAGACGTTGTTCAGTTTGGATATTGAGTACGAGTGTCAAGCAGTGGCAGGGTGTTTGTGAGAGGAGTTAATTGAATGGGAAGCGGGGAGGGGTAGAGGCCTTTAGCGCTTTTATGCCTGGTACGAGATCGCTGCTTACAGCTTTCCTCTCACCAGTGGACTTGGCAGTGTGTGACAGATCTCTGGGAATGATTTCTTGCAAAGCTGGCCCAAATGAAACCATCTCGTTTTAATCAGAGAGCCTGGCCGGTGTACCAGCAGCACGAGCTGTGAAAGCCCTGCCAACGAATGCATCGTATTTCCGTGGCACTCGTACAAAATATACAAATATTTTCTCAGTAATTATGTGTCAAGTGAAACAAGCAATCAAGGCTGGGGCTTGATGTGTTCAGGGAAGCATGGGCAGCGTAGCTGGACATCCAGGGCTGAGACGGACCCCCGGCTGAACGAATCAGTCCTTCAGATGCTGATAGATTTCAAACTGTTAAATGGATTATATTACATTATGATAATTTTGGCTCTCGCTGATGACGAGATGAAAATGAACTAAATTCCCACAGGTAAAATAACTGAGAATTTTTTTCTTTTTTTTCATTTTAGAATGGTTTTTACTGAAAATGTAACGACTTTAATATAGAATCAGGACGAACAAATTACCAGCCTGGGAAAAGCATGACAAAAGCAGATCTTTTAAGACTTTGCCCGGTTTAAATACTTATGTCCCCACATTTGTTTTGGAACACAATCAAATTGCTTTTTTGCACTGTTGGTAGAACAAATCAAATATGAATGGGTTGTCATTCCTGTGTGTACACAGACGCCCAGCTGTGATAAAAAGTCACACAGATCAAGTTTTTGTCTTCAAAATACAAATGAAAAATAATAAATAAAAACATAATTTATTTGCTTTTCAATATCAACAAAAATCCACTCTAAAGGGAGGCCATTTATGTGTGTGTGTGTGTGTGTGTGTGTGTGTGTGTGTGTGTGTGTGTGTGTGTGTGTGTTTGGGAGCTTCCTGCTCACCTTTAATCCCACAAATGCCTGAGATTAGCTGACATTGCCTGGTTAAAAGGAAAAGCATTAATGCCAACTCTCTCACCTGAAGAACTGGGTCAATGTGTGTTTAGGGCTGGAATCTTTTGTAAGTTCTAAGTCTCATTAGTTGGCCAATCTCAATCATGCCTACCTATGGTAAATGATATATGAAAAGCCTTGATAGTCCTTTATTGTGTTCGGATAAAAAAACAAAGTTCAAGGATCAAATGTTTTCAGTTTTTTGCAAGTTCACACTTATCACCAGTTTACTATTAGAACATTATTTATAGCAACATGCAGTTGTCACTAATCCAATAATTTAGAGTTTAAAGGCATTTATCCATGACACGTTAAGACTGGTTGGCTTTGAACTGTCTGATCAGTATTCCCAATCAGAAAGCCCACTTGGTGTTGGTATTATTGTTATTTACACATTTCATTTTCACCACTTACTGCAGCTACTGATCAGGGTAAAAAATGTCAATGTTTTTTTTTTCTGAACTGTGCATGAACACATGATGCAGTACAAGTTTTGTTGTGAAATGAAAAGTATTGTGTTTATATAGTATTATATAGTATAGTATTTCCCCAAAACCTCTACTAACATTTGACTTATACAGAACAAGGGTATTTCTGAGATCTTATTCTAAATTTAATTTACTTTTAACTGTGGGGTTAGCAGCAGATGAAAAGGCTTTCTGAACCATACCTCCTATTCCTCAATATTTAACTGCAAGACTGAGAAGCAGTCAGTCTCTTTGGCATTTCTTTCCAGGTGTATAAAGACTTCTCTTCAAAATCACCTCACTGAAACTCAAACTTATTACTCCAAACAACTCAGTGGGGCTGACTTGCCAAGAAACTTTATTTTCTCTCTGATGTTTACCTCAGACAGCAGTAATGCTGGTAATGATTCTTCTTATAGATCTGTCTCTGAGAGCTGTACATTTTAGAGACTATTCGTATTATTTTAGTTGAATCATTGTAATCGTTGGTACGATTTGAGAAAGACGAAGAGAAAGTTTTTAGTTCATTTATTTCTTGATTAAATATTGATTAAAAGCATTAATGTTTTGTCGTTTGTGCTTGGCCATTTTTTGCTAAATGGTGTATATGAAATATGTGTATCTATAGTAATATTATAATATTCGATTTAAAAAAAATTATTCTATTTGCGGTGCATTCGAACAAAAAATGTACAAAAAAAACTTTCTGAACACACGACGCGATCGTACTAGGTGAACCGGGAACATCAATAGGGGGCGCTCTAGCTTTTCATAATCCTCCTGAAACCTCGTGCTGCGTGGCGACAAGCAAACTTGTGGCGTTTTATTCAAATCATCACAATATTTTGACAGGCAGATCATAAGAAAAATATTCAGCTTATTGGACCCTAGTACAGTTGAACCTATTTACCAAATCTATGCAATACACAGACTTTGTGAACTATGGACGAGCAGCGGGTGTAGATGTGACCTGTAAGTAGGGACGAATAAAGAGAGTGTGAGGATGAAGATATTATCTGGCCAAAAGTATTTGAACAGCTGACTGAGTCTTTATCTCTTTGTCTTGTTCTGGAAAGGCTTCTTACAAAACATTTCATAGCACTTTGTGTGTGTGTGTGTGTGTGTGTGTGTGTGTGTGTGTGTGTGTGTGTGTTTGTGTGTGTGTGTTGGGGGGCAGTCAAGTATTAAAATGAAAGCCCTTCTCTAAACTGATATTTTTGTGTCCAAATACTTTAGTCTATATATTGTGGTTACCGTTTGTGTATGTTCGACGCCCATCCTGCCTTCACACATGCCATCAAGAGGATCGGCTACATTAGTGAGCAATTTAAAGTTTGTGATCTCAAAGCTCACTTATTCACTCTCACTTTGTCACACAAAGAAAAACATGCTGGGTGTTACTGAAAACAAAAAATTGAAACAGGGTCCCTAAAGCCGTTTTACACTCTCTGTACCATGTTTAATCAAGAATTAGAGCTTTAAACATGGTGTGGATAAGATAATAAATATAATATATATATATATAATAAATATATTAACCAATTAAAGTAATTGAGTCTTTAAAAGGGTTGAAAGAAACTAGCAGGACCAGTTCCTTAATTCCTTCATTAATAATAATGATCATAAATACCTTTTGCTCTTACAACAGTTTGAGAACAAATCTAAAATGTTACGCAGAGTCAGATTTGAGCTGTGTGTCAGGGTCAAGGTGTGACTCGAATTTCGTTCTGTTTGCACTAAAGACAGCCAGACGCCCTTCCTAATGAGAGTCAATATGACTAATGACAAAGAGCGGATCCTTTAAGGACATGAGTACACTCAAACCCATCCAGCTCTGCTTAAACCGGCAAAAAGAGCAGACAGAGTGTGCATTTTCAGCTCAAGGGTCAATGAACTGCAACCAAAGAGCCACTATAAAATACAAATGTTTTGCATACTACACTACATGGTCAATCGTATGTGTATGCCTGATCATAAGCTTTCTGGAGATCACATCAGAATGAGTATTAAAATATAGTGACCACTGTGTGATCTGTTCCACTGTTACAACAGCCACCTTTGTGAAAATTCTTCACTGTTGAAGGAAGTAAGGTACTAGAGTAGTAGTCGGAAGGTTGCTGGTTCAAACCCCACCACTGCCAGTTTGCCACTGTTGGGCCCTGGACTTTTTTTTATCCAAAGTCGCTTTGAATAAAAGCGTCTGCTAAATGAAAACAGTGTAAATGATGTTCCAGTGGTGTTGAGGTCTTTGTGCAGGGTATTCTTTTTAAAAAATGATTTATTACATGATAATAATTGCTGTGACTGAAACACGTGCATTAAAATGGTTGGTCCCAATACTTTTGGCTGTATAGTGTAATTTTAGAGTAAGATGTTAGGACAAGGAGTGAACCAGAGCCAGACGTGAAGGAGTCAGTAAGGCAGGTGCATATCCTCTCTATTAAGCCGTCCACATTAAAAACAATGTCGAGGTGATATATTTTAATCCAATTCCTATTATTATTTTTTATTGTTATTTAGCATTCCCTCATTCCCCGCCTTGCATCTTTGGCTACCAGATGTGTCCCCACACTGAAGAATTATTTCTCATCCCCAGAGTGGAATAAATGCAATCAATATGAGCATTGCTCTCAGGCCTTGAAATATTACATTAATGTTCCATGTGGTGACATTTTAGCTGGAAATTTCAAATACATCATGAAGGCTCAAATTAATATTTATCAGTGCGGGTTTTATATGCTTTGCAAAACAGTATTAGTGTGTACTGGATTTATGCTGCTGAGATGAATTTACATAGCTCGCCTGTACTTATGAGTGGAATGTTTATAAAAATGCGTTTAGAGATGTTTCGAGTTTCTTATTTCTGGACGATTACGTCTCACTATATGCAATATTCTTCATCTATAGTCATTTGTGTGAGATTGAATAAGAATGTGGATCTGTGTGGATCTTATAGGCTCTGTGAGTCTGTTTAAGGCATTATGATTCAGAAATGACGTGGTCACCTGGTTTAAGAACATAGCTATGGCATCAGCCTCTGTATTTTACACGTATGAATTAAGTGAACTAACATTTGCCGTTTTCACGAGCGGCCGCTCTGATCTAATCCGTCTGTGAGTGCGGTTCTCCCGGGAGTTGAACACTATCATTTATAGATTTGTTTTAAATTATGCTTGTCATTGAATCCAAATTTATGCCACCATTGATCTGGAAGGAAAAATATTAAACGATTTTGGGGTTGGTCCACGCTGACCCGCAGGTCAAGGAGAATTTAACATTGGGCTTATCGAACAGTCGTCTCTCTCACCTGCTGTGCTCCCCTTTGTTTCTTCTCATTTGCATTTCGGGAGCATTAGGGGCTTGGAGTAATCACAGATTCAGCCCTGCGCGTCTTGCAGACTTTTCAAGTCCTTGTTTTAAGAGGAAAGAGTGGCATTGATATGGAAATAATTGACTCATGTCAGTCTTTACTTAGCTCTCTTTACAAGCCTACTGGAGGAAATTGGTGATGGCAGGCGACTTTCATCAGTGCAAATATTATGTTTCCAGTGGTTATGGGTTTGGGTGGAAATGAGATGATGTAAGAAATCTGGTAGAGTGATATGTTCAAGATTGTTTCAGAGCCAGGGTGTGTTCGTCCATGGGTCCAGGGTGTGTTCATGCCTTATGCCCACATTCTGGACCCCCTGCGACCCTCACCATGAAGCAACCAGTTATTAATGAAATAAAATGAAACATTATCTGCCAAAATTGTGAGTCTGTCTTTTGGAATTTGTGACCATTCAGTCTGAAGAGTGTTTACAAGGTCTGAAAATGATGATGTCTGGGTGGCAGTCAATGAGTTGTGGGGTTGTTTTAAAGGCATTTAGTGGGGTTGAGGTCAGAGGTCTGAACTAGCCATAGATGTTCCTTTAAATATTTGTTTATCATAATCAATGAAGTAAATTTTATATTTTTGTTATAAGGATAGTTTGATGGACTATTTAAGCACTGATCCTCGTTCTACAACATGCCCATCTTTTCCTCAAATAAGTGTGTATGTAATGATTTCAGGAATAAAATATACCCAAATTAATTCAGTTTCTGATTTACTACCACTTGGTCAGGGTCGTGGTGGGTCTGATTTATAGCTTAAAAGGTACCCCCCCCCCCACACACATACATTTACACTTAGGGTGATTTAAGTAGTCCCAAGTGGCCACTACAAACCCACCCTGACAGAGACAAAGAGAACATGCAAATTCTACACAGAAAGCACCCCTGCTCCTTGGCCAGATAATCAAACCCAGGTCCCTCTTGCTGTGAAGTGACCGCGATACTGATTGGACCACCGTGCCACACCCCGATCAAATTCATTTTGATTGAATGCCCTGCTTAACACAGTCCTTAATTGTGTTTTAAAAAAGCCCAAATCTTATTAATTTAGCCCAAGTCTCCAGAAAAGACATAATCTGTGTGAGCAGTAGTAATGTAATTCCTTCTCTATACTGTAAGCCTATGATGAATAATTTCAGGAGAAACTCCAGCCATTTTAGTCATGTAAGCATGATGAACTCTTTTCTAATGACTGGGGGGGTTGGGGGGGATGTGGAGCGTCTCGGTGGTCGGATGGTGTGAAACAGGCTTTTCATGTGATTTGCTGAATTGCTATAATGGCCGTATCTTGGCCGGGTTACAGCGGCTGCTAGCCCGGACTCTTACTGAAACGTCGCTGCACCAGGTGGTGCTGCTCAGTGCTGTTCTCCCCTGTGGCCCACTGATGGAAAACATCTGGAGAGCCTCTGTTCCACCTCTTCTTTCCTGTCCTCGATATGACCAGGTGATGTAGCGAGTAGTGAGATGCATGTTGACACATGGCTCTCGGTTTCCCCCACAGGGAATCTGTTCCACCTGCCGGCCCCCGTTTACGCTGAGCACTCGTTTATACACCGATTCAAGCTCATTTTAGTCACTCGGAAGGAACTTTTAGCACTATTCCGACAGTCTCACCGAGCACTTTATTTGTTACACCTACAATACAGGTACAACTTGTAATATTCAATTACTGACTGTAGAGTCATCTGTTACTCTCTGCTCATCATCACCTCAATCCAAATCCAGTTACCAAGAATGGACTAGATAATTTTTCTTCAAACCTCTTCATTTAAAAAAATGTTTCTGTTATTCAAATACACCATCAAATCACATTATGGTCCTGGTGGTTGTGCAGGTATCTGGAGCCATTTTGACTACAGTTCATCCAAGATGCCATAGCACGTGAAGACCCATAGAGGGAACGCAGCTGAACAGTTGGTTTCAAGTGTGAGAATTTTAAATAATGGATATGCTCTTCCAACCACTCTTGGACGTTTAACGTGATTATTAAATGTGATGTTTAACAGGAAAAGAGAGTGAGATGGATTTAAGAAATTATGATCACCCCCGAGAACTTTTTTATTAAGTCACTTTATGCTAATAAGCCAAATAAAATTGGCCTAGCTGGGCTAGTGGCTAATAAACTCATGTTAAATATTCCATAATTTGGACCAACCTTGCACCAAAACAATGCCCAGAGCTGCAAAAAATCCTTTTATTTTTTAACAGGTCAGGATTTCAGTCAAAATATTTTGTTAAAATTCTCCATCAGTCATAGAACACAGAAAGCTTTAAGAGGAGGTTTTGTTTGATTGATTTGCCCCAAGTTTCTTTACCCCGTATTCCTGTTACATTTGGTGCGATTGGTGCACATGACTAATTTTATACCCTGATGTCCATAATCACGTAGGAGTATCTGCTTACTTGTGCCCCATTTAGTGCTTAGAAATTCCTGACTTGAATGATTTGAACTGATGTAAATGTTAAGGGAACGATTTGACATTCCATGCACAGTGCAGGGTGAAAGGGGGGTAAAACAGAAGTAAGTTTTTATTTGGGGTGCGTGTCTCAGTTTTCCTCTTGTGTTTAATTACAGGAAAACTACATTGAAACTCAAACTGCCAATACTGGTGCCACATCTGTTCTGTTAATCCTGAGGTTATGAAACATTTGGATGACTCAACGGTGCCTATAAATCCTCCTTTTTTCTCCTTTTCTTATTTGGAGGGTTTCCAATTGTGTATGCAATGGTACATTCTGTACACTTATTATTACTTTTTTTGCAAATCAAAACAGATCAGATTAACCTAATTAAAGAAATTAAACCCCAAAAAAAGACGAACATTTTATCCACGCCTGCAAATAATGTGAAATTGTAATGACATATAGGTAATCTGTGATCATATTTAAAAGGCATTAAATCCAACCCTAGCGTGAAAAAAGTAAGCAACTTTTACATTTCTAACTGAGGTTCATTTTACACTGTGCCTCGACCTCCAGCACCTGTCCCGCTATTCGTCAGAGGCTGATATCTCGTCCAGTGCCATAACATTCACCCATATAGGGCAAATCCACTCCACATTAGTAGATCTTTTCAAACGTCACAGGATCCTCCCCAAATTCCCCATAGGTCATAACTCAGAGCCTAAATTTAGGCATTATTAGGATACCATCCTGCTGCTTCTGACTGGATTTGCAGTGTGGAATCGAGACATTACTTGGGACTTAAATGACGACTATGAAGACAATGTTTTATCTTTTATTTCAGAATATATTTCATATTAGGACTAATTATGTCATTGAGAATCTCCGAATGAAGGTTGTAATTTTAATAAATGTAGTTGTCAAATTCAAGGTTCTTGTGTGATGCTGTTAACACACTCAAGTAAAAGCAGAGGAGCTTTTACAGCCATGACATTTCCTCCGAATGAGAAACGGCCTAATAAATAGTCATTCTGGCCACTCTATTTTTAACCCACAAAGACTTCATTGTCTGAATTGTGCCACCAAAAAGCCCCTCTTTCATCCACTATGTGGGATAAAACCTGATCAGCTGGCTTATTAATTTCGTCCTTCCAAAGAACTTCAAGAAATGTGCAGCAAGTGGAAAATCCATAAACAGGCTTTTCGGCCGAGCCCCCTCTTCCGGTCGGCTCATGTATGTCAGCGTTTTCAGTGAAGGAAGAGTCCAGAGGCCTGAAAGTTTATAAATAAGCCTTCTATCAAGTTCCACAACAGGTGTGACCTCGCTGTCCTAAAACTGAACACTTTCAATGGCTGATATCTGAAAACAGCAGATAGGGAGGGGAAGAGAGGGGGATTTAGTGCCATCGAAAATAGAGGTGTTCATCATGAACTCAGTGTTGCCTTTCCATTTAGCCGATTACTCATGTTGTTTTTGTTTTGCAAGCACAGTAATTCACTGCTGCTGAGACACATGCATGGTGTAGTTGACCTATTATAGTTCAATATGGTAATAAATGGCAATACCGAGCCAGTGTATCAGCTATAGCTCAGACTTTGTAGAGTCTTCAGATTCATCACAGAAAGCCTACAGATAAAAGTACAACTTCTCAATAATTGGGCTTAAACCACATATATTAAGTTATGACATACTTCCTGCTTCCATTTACCCCATTCCACAGTATATAACATACTGGAATAAGTCCAGTTTGCTTATCAAGCTTGTGCTTTACAAAACACAAATACAATATTAATGTTTGATGGACAATAAGTGCACTGCGTTTGAACCTTACCGCTGACCACACTACAAAGCTTCCATCATTTCTTTAACAGTATGTGCTTTTATGTCATGGGTTTCAAGACTTAATGGTCTTTAATGAGAGAGTATCTTGTTCTTTACTGGATTTGGATCGTCCCGTATTTCCGTATGAGGTTAAGATAAAAAAAAAATCTATATTGCACAACTTACTTTACATTGTTAATAAGTTCATTTCGCTGTTGTGTAAAAGCTTAGCCTGGTCAGGGTCATTTTAGTGCATCATAATCTGTGAATAAATACGTGAAGATTTACTAAATTAGGTGTTACCTGTTGCTCTTCATTTACATTTTTAGCATTTAGCAGACACTTTTATCCAAAGCAAGCAATTGGGGGTTAAGGGCCTTGCTCAGGGTGCCATCAGTGGCAACTTGGTGGTGATAAGGTTTGAAGTAGCAAACTTCAGATGACAGTACAGTTCCTTAACCAATATGTCATGACTTCAAATAATTCATTAATTCATCCACTATCTTTTTCTTTTTTTTTTTTTACCAGTGCTTTATCCTGACCAGAGTCACGATTGGTCTAATTTGCTTTTAAAAAAGAAATAACTTACTGGATAGTTCACCAATCCATCAAAGGGCACACATACACATAAGTAAGACACAATCTTGACTTCTGTCGTCATCACTTTGGACTTGGGGGGAAACAGAGCATCCATAAGAAACCCACATGGAAAAATTCAAACTTCACTGGAAAAGGGCCTGTTATCCTTTTTTTGTTTTCAATGCTGTAAGTCGATATTTTGATTGACCATGAATGTAGAAAGTGAAGAAATAAGCACTGTGAAGTCTGTGCTCAGATGTTACTGCTTTGTGACTCCATGATAGATTCAAGGCCTTTAAGTAAGCTGCCAGACTAGAAATACAAGAAGTTAATGAAGGAATAAGTAATTTTATAATTACAGGGGTGATAACATGCACTCTTTAACAAGTGTTCTTTTAATTTTTTTAGTTTCAACAATCAAATGAAAACTTTTTTGCAGTGCTGATTTTACAGTATTAATAACACATTTTAAAGCCCTTTGTTGATTAGTCTTTTAATATTTCCGTAGAAGATACTGGCTGATTACCCATCAAGCTGATGTCGGATGTTTAATTTAAAGGTGCATTGGGTAAAATCTGTGCTGGAGTGGTTAGAACTACAGCATCAAATTGTGTTCCTCCACACGCTAATAAAGTATTTAATAAGCTAGTCATTAGGTTACTTGGATATATTGAAGACTGCTGGAGTGAAGGATTATTGGAGGCTAAAACATGAGCAGAATTCACACATTATGTCTTTTAAAAGTCAAGCTTTGATGATAATATTCTGTAAGTCTGTTTTATTGTGTGCTTTAGATTATTTCACTTTTTTGATGTAGTCTTAATAAGCAAAGACAAATGTTTATTATAGTGACACTATTCATGTGTGCATGTTCA
>JAYDZF010000018.1:2907602-2918421 GCA_034509105.1 Microcambeva barbata | reverse complement strand
CAATGAGGGTTAAGGGCCTCGCTCAAGGGTCCAACAGCAGCAACCTGGCAGTAGTGAGGTTTGAACCCAGTGACCTTCTGATTACTAGTCCAGTACATTAACCACTAACATATGGTTGGCCAAATCTATTTTACATCTCATATCTATTGAAATTGTTTGGTTACGAACCGTCTTCATTACATGCCTCGTCCCAAAATGGAGGATAGGAAAAAGAAAATGGCTTTCGATGCAGGACAGTGGCACACCAAAGCCCGAAAATAGTTAAATCTGCTCTCCACACGTCTCAAACTCCAAGATTTACAAACAAGAACTAAAAAAATGAGCCTTGTTTAAAAGCTGTACTAGGTAGAAAGCGAGAATTGAAGCCGAACGAGGGGCGGAGTCATGGGGTTTAGTGGAAATGTCAGCTCTCGGTTCAAACGAGAAAGTGAATCAGGCTGAGGGGGATCATGGCAGTCAACGAACGGGTTTCAAAGCAAAAGGTCACGGCTGCCTGTCTGAGGGGGGAAGACCTGGCACCCGAGGGAGCTTTTACAGGAAGAGAATGTGTGATTCAAGCGGATGAGTGAAGCCTGAGTCAGAAACGCACACCTGAGCACGCTGCCTCCATCCCTCGCCGTCTACATAGTGAGCGTTCTATGTTCTCGTTCCCTTATGATCCCGCGATCAGATCTAGCATTAGCACTAGCTTTAGCATCGCGCCATTCAAAACGATGTGACCATCCCGAACCTGCAACCTAATACACATTAAACATCCTTAATAACTTATTAGTAACATAAGTATGATCGCCCCACGTCAACCATGTTGATTTTTCTGTGAGAGCCGTCATGGTGAACTGCATTCTGGGATATGCTGACTCTAGATGATTTAGATTAGATTTATACTTTTTTCATCACTTTGCAGTGAAATTCGTTCTCCGCATTTAACCCAATCCGGGCAGTGAAACACACACACTTATACACACTAGTGAACACTAGGGGGCAGTGAGCACACATGCCCGGAGCAGTGGGCCTGTGGACTCGTCTCCCGAAGCCCGAGTGGTACGCCCAGCACGCGCCATGAATCTGACGTGAAATCATAATCATAAAAGCAATTAGCTGACCCGGCGCCGCTCGTCCTTGGACGGTGAGGATCCATACGCGGCGCGCCTCGGAGGACGTGCAACACAGCAACAATAAAGAGGCGGGTCCTTCCTGTATCGGCAAACACCAAGTGAGAGCTTCGGGACGAGCTGGTGGAGATCTCTACACCACAGCTTTACACTCGGTACCAAATTTATGGTGTTTCATTTTAAGATGAATCAATATTCAGTTTAACCAGCAGAGGGCACTGGAGCTATACACAATTTTTAAAAATGTAAAAAATAATAATAAAAAAAAAAAGATAAAGAACCCGGTACAGTGTCTCGTTACATCCCTTATAAGAAGGGATCAGAGCAGATAAGCGTGCATATCCCTTCCTTGGGTACCACTAGAGGTCTCCAGAAACAGGTGGACTCCTAAAACTAAATTAGAAGGAGAAAGTCATTCCAAGTACAGAAATCCATAAACACGTTGTAAACAATTGTTCTGGTACTGAGTTTCGAACAAACACCCTTCATTTCGTTTACTCCGAATCACATGACCACACAACTTTCATCCTTAACAGAAAGAAGAACAGGAACCGCCGGGGGTTCGGTCCTGAGCCCCACCTCCTCCTCGACACCGCTGCGTTCGGTCTGTTCCCGACACAACAAAGCTCATTTTCAAAACTAACACACCAGGAACATAAGTCTCCCCTAACCGGAGGGCACGGGGGACGGAGAAGAGGGAGCGGATAAAGAATGGTGGGGTAAACAACCACGAGAGGGGCGCGAGGGAAGTCGTACTCGCGGCTCTGGCCGTAATGTTGGCGCTCATTCCGTTCCGCCGACGTGGCGTGGGTAGCAGAGGGGCTCCGGAAATTCAGAGACTGCTGAGCCAAAGCAGATCACTTCAAAGCGCCTTATTTAACGCCCGCTAAATTTTTCATCACAGTCGCTTAATATCCTGGGGAAGGCGAGCTTTTGAAGTCTCTGAGAGACCGGATCGTTCTTCTGACGACTTTCCCTTTTTTCCCCCCCTCTGCTCTCTTTTACCTCCTGCCTCAACTCTGTATCACTGGATTTTTTTTCCGACAGGAGGCCGGTGATATTTGGGGTACAGAGAGCGACCCCAGCGGGCAGTGCCAGGCTGAAGCAAGCTACAATACTGCCACTCGGTATGAAGTGGTCATCATGGGCACTGCAAGCTAAAAGGAATGAACGTGGAAGAAAATATAAAAAGGCTCAAGGGCCCAAGAGCAACAACTGGGCAGAGTCTTGAATCTGCAACCTTCTGATTACTAATGTGGTGCCATTAAAAGCAACTGCCATAAAAAGCCACTTTCAGTTATTACTAACTGCATCTAAGCAATTAGGGTTAGGGGCCTTGCTCAGGGGCCCAGCTGCTGCAACCTGGCTATAGTGGTGCTTTAACTAGTGCCCTTTTGATTACTAGTAAAGAACCTTAACCACTAGGACTTATTCTACTAGAAGTCTACTAGAATTATTACTGAATACAGTTTGAAAAATGTAAAAGTTAGGGGCCTTGGTCAGGGGCCCAAGAGTGGAAACTTGGCAATGGTGAGAATTGAACTTTCCGATTTCTAGTCAAGTATCTTAACCACTAGGCAACCTCTGTACAAAGAGGAATATATTTATTACTCAAACAGGTCGAGTATTTGAGTGTTAAGGGCCTTGCTCAAGGGCCCCAACAACGCAAAATCAGTAGAAAAATCATCAATAATGCTAAACAACACAAAAAGAGAAATAACGGGTGGGTGTGGCCGACCCTCTGAGTGACACCGGAGCTTTGAACCTGGCACCACTCAGACGGGCACGGGCCGGCCGGCACGCCGGAGCGAGGTGAGTCAGAAATGGTTAATGTGACTGGTGCGCCCGCCCAGCGCCGGCACCAGTCCCCTTCCTCTCATCCACATCAAATCCTTTCAGACACAGATTTCAATTATTCACCTCATCCAAATAATGCTTTGTGACATGAATTATCCAGCACTGTAATAATCCACTTAACTGGCAAAGAGCAGCTCATCAAAAAGAGAAAAGAACTGGGGAACGAGGCGAGGCGAGGCCTCGTTCCTAATAACCTACATTTCTTCTGCTTTCAGAAAAGAACGTTCGACCAGGTTCTCTATCACATTGAACAAAGGCGTTTAGAAAGTCACTGTCTCAACACGTCCCTTCCTGACACGACCCTCCCTATTAACCCGGGTACGACACTACGACGCTGTGTACCTACAATTTAACCACCTGGGGATCGAACTGGTATGATTCAAGAGGTTCGAGAGTGTATTGTCATATCCAGAGAGGCTTACTGTACAATGAAGTTCTCACTCTGCACTACAAGTACATTTAAAAGAACCGCACTAATGAAAGAAAGCTCAAAAGAGAGGAACACAAACACCTCGTCGTATCTATATCTCCTGTTTATTGTATTAATGCACATTTTTGTCCATGTGGAATTACTATTATCACTAAAATAAAAGGTTAAATCTCACATATTCGCATAATGCAGGTCAATTTGGAGACATTCGAATTAATCTCATTCAGCCACTAGATGGCGACGTTTCATCATCAGCGGTTTTTCAACATTAGACATTAAACACGGAGCAAAGTTTGCTCGATTTAGCCTTTAGCATTTAGGACAAATTAGGAAAACAACAACAACAAAAAGTGCGTGACGAAGCGTTAGAGTGAAAATGAGTCAACATATGTAATATGAAATAAAAATAATTCATAATAATTAAGATTTCCAATTCATTTAACAGAGCTTAGTAGCAATGCACCCATAAACCGCACGGTACAATTACAGAAGCAGCCTGGCAGTGGTGGGGCTTGAACCAACGACCTTCTGCTTACTAGTCCAGTCCTAAAAAGCCGCTTGAGTAGCTGAGTGACTGCACACACAACATTGATATTGGATTGTTTGTGATTTCTTCAGTATGATTAATCAGACAGTTTGTTGTTTACCCTTTAGGAGGACATTAGACAGGAACTAACTAAATTCACAGTGACAATAAATAATAACAACAAATAAATAGTAATAAAGTTCGAGCACCAAATTCACTGAATGTCAGACTGTGCTGGTAAATACCATTCAGAGTGAATTAAGATCTGATCTATACGTAACACAGAATGTCTCCCTTAACTTCAAAATCATTAAAAGTGATCCGGCCGATTCAGTTTGGGGGTGAAAAGAGCATTTGAGTACAGACTCACCAGCGCCTCCCGTGGTGCATCTTCGCCACTGCGAGGACCGTTCTGAAAAAAGAAAAGTTGAATTAGAGCGCCACCTAGTGGTCTTTATAACACAACACTCGAGGTTCAGATTCAGGATTAGATATTTACAATCAGTGGGTGAAGCAACAGAAATCGATCAAGTTGAACAATTGTACATCATAGTTTTGCTGGTTGCTGCAGTTGGGCCCTTGAGCGAGGCTCTTAACCCTCAGATCAGCCTTAATAAATTACATTTATAGATGTTTAACCAGCAAATGTTATTGTCATTTCCTTGTTATTGTCACCACCAATACATTCTGGTCACGGTCAAAGTGGGTCTGGTTTCGCAAGAAACATTGAATGGAACGTGTCCCAGGAAGGGTGTCATCAAACGCGTTGGCCCACCAACTCTGGATGGATCAATGGCTGTTACTGGTTTACTGTCATAGCTCTTTTTAGTCCAGCTTAAGTTTGGAGTTTTAAAAACGTATATTGTAAACCAACTTACTTTTACATAAATTGTACACACTCATTTAAGTTCTCTCTCACACACAACCACACACACAACCACACACACAACTACAGGTCAAATTCCAGGTTTTGTAAGTCATTGATTTTTCAAAGCCACGCTGGTTTAGTTTCAGGTTCAAATTCCTTTTAAATACTACAGTAGGTTCTGGGGAGGCTTCGGACTCACAGTATCATTGATCAGGACAAGGGAGCGTTTGTTTGCTTAACTTAGGTTCAATAGCATTAAGGTTTCTAATAATATTCATAACTTAGTTTGCAAAAACGAGTTTGATTATATTTCGTTCAATTTCTTGTATTGAAGCATAAACAATGAAATACGTTTTTAAAAATAATACTAACTTAATGCGTTGCCACTTTTACTCGTATGAAACCGTTCATATATATGAAATAAACTGCACGGCGTTAAACCCCAGTAATTATGACAATAGTAGCAGCAGCTGCTACAGAAGCTGAAATGATGTTTATTGACTGTATTTCTGTATGATTTTCTCTTTAAAACGCTGCAGGTGTCTAGCAACGTACATCAACTAGCTCCCTGGCTAACGTTAGCACGGTTTGTAAGTCTACCGAAAACAGCCTTTTAACGTTACACAGCAATAACTCAAATAGCTTTACGTCTAAAAAGCTCATTTTCAGTTCTCACGCTTAACTATTAGAACTTTAATTCATCTTACTGTTTATAAACAGAAGAGATGCCTGGCCTGCACCTGTCAGGTCAAGTTCAAACAACTTCTCTAAACACAAGAGGGACTAACGTAACCCCATAACATCCCTGCACAGTAAATAAAACTACAACTGTGTTTAATAAACAGCGCTGAAAGTGTTCATGAAGTATTTACACACCTGATCTGGCTGCTCCGATGAAGCCATCGTCTCCAGTGCAGTTAGCTTTTAGCTTAAAAAAGTGAGCGCCGATTCGTTTAGTCGAGTCTAGTTCAGGCCACATAGTCGATCTAGAGCATATTATCACGCACCGCAGCACCGTTCAATGTTAGAAATAATAGCTCGTTTGTTTCCGTTCCTTTTAAATAACCTTTCAAAAATGTCCCTTTGTTTCTTTTTTCAAACAGGACCAGGTGCTACTAACACACAATATTAATAATATATTAAAAACCGTATCAACGATGAACAAGCACATTGCCTTAAATATAAACCTGATCCAAACAACATTTAAATTTTTTATTATAAATTATAAAATATAAATAATAATAAAAAAATCCACAAAATATTTAATTAAATTGTTAGTAAAGGTGTTTATAATAAGATATAAACAATGATTATTTGGATTTTATTGTGTTTTCTGACACTTTTGGATTATTAAACATTTACTTGTTAAAATTACCACATTTGTTTAAAATAATAAATATAACTGTAAAATAAACTTTATTTTAAGTGTGAACAAGTGTATGTATTTCGTACTTAAGCTCCTGTACAGAAGACTAATAAATGTACTGTAAATGTTAAAATGTAGTAAATCTGCCCTACTGAAATCTCAGAAAAGATCCACATGATGGCGCCAAATAATCGCAAACATTATGTCAGAAACCAATTCATTTGTTCAAATTTTCATTCACTATTAAAACTCTAATAAATATATGAACGTGAACATTTTATATACGGAACTACAAGCAATTGTATTTGTAATTGTATTTCAATATAAAGGAGCGTTATGCATGAAAACCACTTTTTAAACTAGCAACAGTGTACACCAATCTTCCTTTCTTTTAGATTTAAGTTTTATTTGTATATTCATATTTTCGTTCTTTCATATCATGTTTTAAAATGTTAAATTACAAACAGAAATGAGGTAGATTTTATGGAAATCATATTTATGAACTACAAACCGGCCGTACGCATTTTGCGTAATCTACAAAATTCACGAAAAAATACGTAAAGGTCGATCCGATTCGTGAATCGGAGCATGCGTAGTGCGGGTCTTGGTTTGCGCATGCGCAGTGAGGCTTTAATTTTGCATTAGTTTTGGTAATTGCGCACTTGTTTTTTGTGCTTTTAAATGTTAATTGAAGTGTTTTAAGCGCTTAATTGTGTTTAATATTAAAATGGGCAATTAAACTGACCACTACTAGTAAATATACATATTTATCCACCCCACAAACCGAACTACATGGTATGAGTCAGCTGTGAGACCATGGCAACTGAGAAAGTAAAGAGAGATAATATTTTATTTATCCTCTTAGGGGGAAATTACCTACAACAAGAATCGCACCAAGTCATTATATGATCCAAAATTGGGAAATCTGAGTTAAAAACATGCATTTATCTACAACTCTACCGAGAACAACTCACAAAAATATATTATAGTTAAATAAGCTTAAATACTCAATTAACCTAGCAGCTAACGCTAGCAAGAACCGATGTTGGATATTAGTTTAGAACTGTGATGTATTTTGTATAGTTACTGTGCACAATTATTCATTACATATTTTATAATACTGATAAAAGTGGTTTAGTTATAACCTTATTACAATGTGTGGGCGGATCGGTGGCATCTAAACTTTAGTTTTCATTCAGTACGTTTATCCCGTTTCATCAGAAAGCAGAGATCGTGTCAACACACGCCACTCCACTTGCGCCTTACATGAATGAAAAACTTCGCCTCTTGCTCTGCTGTGTTCTGTTAGATCATTGTCACGTGACTGAGCACCACACATATCTAGATGATCCCTGTTGTAGTGCCCTATGTAGGGTGTAAAACACGGACTGTTGTTGACTGTTTAGTGCACTTGCTATAGTACATCAGGTGAATTGAAATCAATACGCTCTAGCAAGGAAGTTGTCTGCAAAGAATTTTTCGGGTCGAGTAAAACTAATACGCGGAATGTTAGGAAATCGCGAATTAAATGTTAATCGCGAATTAAAGCGTCGCATTTATTAAACACGATTAACAAAATAGTATACACTTTTATTGAGTGGTAGTATAATGGCCGAGTTAAAACCATGTAAAGTGTGTAACTGCACCAGACACAATTATTACGGACTGGTGGTGCCTTCACTGGCTCAACTTAAAGCGAAAGGTAAGAAAAAGTTTTCTAATCTGTAAACATTGATTTACGAAGAGGGTTCAAAATGCACTTTCACGCTTCCTCATCATCATCCAGATGTATGTAAACCCAACCATTTAACATTTCCCACGTGGAACGTAACCTTGCATCCATGTAACTGATATGGGCTTGGTGAAATATATTATAGAAACTGTTAGCTCTATTGTTATTGCTACAGTTATATACAATATATAAATAAGTTTTAGAAAACGCATTTCTAACCGGCTTATGAAGTCATTATTTCACGTATTTTTCTGCTATTAACTGCGTGACAACAGTCTGGGGAAGGTCTTGTGAGCTGTGGAAGGAACTGGGAGAACATGCTAACTGGGGATGGAACCTTGAACCTCCTTGGTGTGCACTTACTGAGGGAATGTTTTGCTGACAACTTTAGTGAAGTTCAATGTGCTTTATGCTTGCATATCTTTATATCCTATAGCTCTTTGAATATCAGAGAATTATTAAATTATTACTAAATTTTCACAAGGTTACAAAGGTCCAGTTAACCAGTTATCTGGTATATATGTGTATATACATATATGGATACCCCGTTTTCTTAAAACATACACACAAAAGTATGTTTCATTGATTGTTTATATAAACTGGTCAAACTGTTATAATGCAAAGCTATTCTCAAGCCACATGTATAAACAGGCATTGAAAGGAATGTACAGTTCAAGCAGAGACCTGCAAGCTTTTCCAAGCCTCACCTCACTGCCGTGTGATAAAAATTCTGCAAAAACTCATGTTGGTCTTACTGTTGAAAGCAAATTAATGGTAAAAATATTTCTGCAAATGAACATCCGTACACAACTGTTTACCTTTAATCTGCTTCCTTCCTTGTAGCCGTTGAAGCTTTGGGCTTGAAGGCCGGTACGTCCGTAACGCTGGTGCTTGATGATGATGGGACCATTGTGGAAGACGACGCATACTTCATGTGCTTGCCAACAAACACCAAATTTATGTTATTACAAGATAAAGAGAGATGGACACCTGCAAAGCGATGTAAAATGTCTACGTTTGAATGTTTCTTTTCTTTGGTTCATTTGACTTTCGATGCTGATCAGGTTTGTTTGTAGATGATGGCGGGACAGCGTGGCTTAGACAGTCTGTTGATGTCGAGATGGATGCAGTGGATGGTGGTGAACAAGCCTGGCACAGTTTAGCGGACCAGCTGAGACTGGACTTGGCCAGCATCATTCTTCTGTCCGAGGCGGAGCTACAGGTATCGCCATGGAAGTGGTTTATTTAAACTGGAATGGAAGTTGAAGTGGAGCGAGGTATCAATTATTAGTTTATAGATCGGATTTCTTTGTTTGCACAGTGATGCTGGACACTGTATAATAAAAAATAAATAAAAACATTAATTTGTGCTGCATCATTATATCATTCTAATGGGATAAATAAATAAAATATCTGTTGTGTACTTTATGCCAAACATTTCTCACTAAATGGACATAGGCTTTAAGGACACTCCATCTAATCAACTATAACAAGAAATCGCTTCCTATGCTTCCTACTTTGACGTAACAGTTTAGAGAAGGTCCTTTGTTTGTTCCAGCATTTGTTCCTCTTTGTACAAAAACCCAGCTTAAAAAAGCCTCACTAAACAGATTTTGAATGAACTGGAATGTCAACTGAGGTTTCCTTGATTAACATCAAAACCCAGTCGTACAAACACTGTTTGATAGAATGGGCGTAATTTCCCCTCAAAGTCTGTGAGAAGTCTTCTCATGTTGTTCTAGCTCAAAGATCACAGAGGTCACTCTATTTTTCATTGAGATATACAATGAAAAGATTTATTAAAATACATTTTACCAGCCTTCACCTATGACTACATGCACATTCGGTGTAAAGCCAAACACAGTCCGATGTCAGTAATGCACAGCTGAATTCCTGCATGTGTATTACTTGTTATTGAGTTATGTATCAACAAATGCTTTGACTTGTGTGTTCATTGTAGAGTCTGGTGGACGTACCTTGTGCAGAACTGGCCTCAGTACTGGGCTTCCCAGAGAACAAAACTCAGTATTTACAGAGCACAGTACAGAGAGTCCTGGATCAGAGAGAAGACGAGAGGCAATCCAAGCAGCTGCTGCAGCTGTATCTGCAAGTAGTACAGAAGGAACAAAGCCAGACATCACAGCAGAGTATGGATCAGTTAACAGGACCTATTCATGGGAAATGTTGTTGCCTAGTTGATTACCTCTCCTGTAATGTTACATGTTAAATGCTTAGAGATGTTAAGAGTAAGAAGTACAAGTCCCTATTGAAAGAACAGTATTGATTGGAAGTATTGATGGAGTTAAAATGACATTATTTGGATAAATAAACATGACCCAGGTGAAACAGATTTGGGAACATTGCTGTTCCTGAGAAAAGAAAATAACAGGAGGGTTGTAGACTGTATACAGTCACAGTATTTTATGTCACTTTAAAAGCGTCTTCTAAATGCCAGAAATGTAAATGTAATGCTAATAGTTGCTAAACGAGTCTAGAGAGTAGAGTCAGGTTTCTTTGATGCCTAGAGCAAAACATTGGCATCGTTGTTCTATGTAACCCTATACACAATTCATGAATGGATGGAATTCTGTTCTGGTAGTGTGAAGTCGAGGGAGTAAAGTGTTCTTCGTTTCGTCTGGTGCAGGTGCATCTCTGGATCACACGGATGGGCTTGAGGTGAAGTCTGCGGTAGGGTTCAGCTCGAGGACGCTACTGGTCCTGAAGGACAAATCCAGTCCAGAGACGAGACTCTCTAATGAGGAACTGCAGGTACAGGAACCACTTCAGCTTCCACATGTGCATAGAGATTTAGTGACCTCATGACTGTTCACTCATTTCTGTCTCAGCACATTCTTTTCTGTGGACGCATTTACAATGATGTTCCACACGGGGCCACTATCTCTCTTCCTAGGATTTCTGAACTAGAAT
>JAYDZF010000018.1:2859044-2871383 GCA_034509105.1 Microcambeva barbata | reverse complement strand
AACTCCACCTGAATCCAAATGTCACCACAGAAGTACACAGGGTCGGATTGACTAAGATGGATAAAGCCACTCGGGCCTGGAGTTACCTTGAACAAGCAAACTCAGTGAAGGAACTCCCTTTATTGATCTGCGAATCTATGTGTCATTTATTTCTTAGTAAAACATTAGTCAGCTTCTGCCGGAGGATAAATGAAAAAGTCTCTTTGTTTGATTTACACCTCAGAGCGCATAACACAATGAAATTTAGATCAAATAAATAATCTTTTTTAATGGAACTGTTTGTCCTTTTCTTGTTCTTTTCTGTAACCTTCCATTTGTCAGCGTGGAGGTAATTTCCACTCACTTACGCATTGGTATTGCAGTTGCACGGAACACAAGCACCGCAGTAAATGAGTCGCCCCTGGTCATGCCCTGCCTTTCACACGTTTTCCAGAAGAAAATGCTTTCAAAAATGAGGTGTGAAATGTGCTCCCTTAAATTACCTAAGGCCAAAATAAGCAGGCGCTTGGCATTTGCTCTTCTGGAGGTACATACTGTGTGTGATCTAAAAAGGAAAAGACACAGCTTGACACCCAAGTAGCTGCTCAAACATAAAACTCATTATCTCTGACAGTCTTTCGCGGGGGATTAAACACTGATTTACTCACAATTCTAACAAGAAAACAATGAATAAACTTTATATTGCAAAATTAGCCGGGCAGTTGGTAATCATCCATCGTCGCCTGGACTTGTAAAACAAAAACTTTGATCTAAACTCTATTTCAAGTCTGTGTGCACTGTTGCGTTATAAGTGTTTGCATTATAGGACATCAACATTCATAACACACTCAATATGCCAACAAAACTAAACTACATACACAAGAAATGACTTACTATGAATTTTAAATTCACGTCGGAAGGCAGAATGCCTTCACATCAAAGCAACGAAAATAAGAGCGCTTTAGTTCCACACAGCAGCTTTGATGTTCTTTAACCTGCACTTATTGCAGCTCAGGGCAATGCAGAGTGGCCACTATTTCTCTCTCACACAGGTAGCACTCGGATCAAAATGTTGTAAGGCTTCATTTTCAATACGTATCAGTTGTCTTGAACAAGTAACATAGGAGGAGGTGAAAACTGTCATTATAATCTTAACTCCATCATTCATTTTAATGTTTGTTCATTCATGTTTTGAACACATTTAATCATTTCTTCCTTTGGTTATGGAGAGTTACGTCTAAGTCATGGAAGACTTGGATATGGTTTAATATAACACTTTATATAACCATATATATAGCTCTAAATAAAAACTCAGGTTACTTCTTTTAACAGCCCTACCATATTTATATTCTCTATCTCTAAAATGTAATAAATGAATACATGCATAGAGAAACATGCAAAAACAAACAAACCAATAAAATAATAATAATAATAATACAAATAATACTAATTCCATACAACCTAACATTTATTATTATGGTTCTAGTCAGGATCATTAACAAGAAATACCTGTGATTATAGTGAGATTTTTTTGCTAGCACACCAGCACAAAGAGTCTAAACTCACCAATTTGAAAGTCAGCACTGCCACTGGTCAGCTGGGCTGCACCGGTGCACTATGATGCATTGTAGTGCCGGTCACAAGCCAAGATAAATAGGAGTGCTATTGGAGGGGCATCCTGTAAAAACCATGCCAAATCAAAACATTATTTATTTATTTATTAATACCTGCTCAGGGTGATGATGGGTCCAGTTTTCCTGAATTTACCCTAGAAGAAATCTCCCTTCCAGCACCACCACATTTACCTCCACTTACAAGTTTTATCAGAGAGTGATATTAAAATAAAAATGTTCCGATCCCAGCTATTGCTCGGGCGGTTTACTTGAAATACACCTGCGGGATAGCCCTTCATCATGGTACCTCAGTGACCTTCTTTTCATAGAGAACTGTAGCAGTCCGGATGTTTATAAAAGAGCTTCATCATGGGACCCATGCTGCTGTGTAGCAAGCAATTAAGCAGCTGTGCTACAGACTTAATGTAATTAATTCCTCTCTTTTTGAATGTACGTTTTAATGAACAATAAACAACACATTACACTGTGTGAAAATAAAGATTTTCTCCCTATTTACTCCCTATTCGGTTGTGGCTAATTGAACTTTAAGTCTCAATGACGTCGCCACGGCCTATGAAGTGTCGAGTCCATAATTTCTGTTCTCCGAGACTCACTGAGTACACTTCTCTGTGATGAGAGCCACATACTGTCATCTGTGATCAGCCACCGCCCACACAGGCACCCTGATTGATCATTAGGGGTCATGCCTACACCACTGACTAGGAATGCACGTTTTGATGATTGTCTCCTACAGACAGACAGCAAAGCACGTATTTGTCTCCAAGCTAACAAGATCTCAGTACTGCTGGATTTTACTACTGCACCTGAACACCCTGAATAACATGTAGTATTAAATCAATTATTAACTCTGCATGATCATATTTTCAAGCAAGGGTCGGAGATAATAATATGCCAAATGTCCTGAAAATAAGTTTAAATACATTTATTAATAATGTTTAATAACTTAGACATTCTCAGGTAGGGTTTACAACAGACCAACATTTTTTTAATACAGAAAATATGTAATGTGGTTTTCATCTGAACACAGAACATCAGAACATAGGACACACACACACACACACACACACACACACACACACACACACACACACACCACTCTCTGTAGGATGAAAATCCATACAAACCACTTGCTCTCCATATTGCTGTCTTAAGTATTTTCATATATTTAAAGATTTAAAAATGTATGCAATAAAATAATTTGTTACACCTGAAGTGATTTTATTTTGTGAAAGAAATATTTTAAATTTTTCTACCATTTAAGTTGATTGTTAGAGCTTTAATTATGAACAGAATTGCTCCAGGTGTCATTTTAATGTTTAATTCTTATTCAGCTTATAATGGGAAAACTATTGTTGAATTTTATAAAATATTTAATAAGCTATTCTCAGGTTGCACAACACAAACACAAAGACACAAAGTAGATGTTTTTATCCATTGGAATAAAATGATTTTAATGCTTTTCTTGAGAGCTGACTACAGTGAATGAGACATCTCTTATCAAAAAGCCTTTATAATATATTATATCTCACCATGCTTTATTGGTATAAGATGTTTAAAAAGAAATCATGATAAATCAGTTGCTCAATAAATAGATAAATAATGTAATAAATATATTTAACAATCTGGTTGTAAAGTCCGTCGAGACCCCTCTGTGGACGGCGATGGTTTCACGGCTATGTACACTGAAGGTTTACACAGTTCATGTCAGAGCTCAGGGAGATTTCAGGGATGAGAAGGACGAGAAACAAGACGAGAAGAGAAGCCTTGGGACGGAGCGGGAGGTTAACACGATGTGAACGTCTTCCAGAAGAAATTCTTACAGGGTGCTTTGCGGTCCCTCTGAGGAAGCTGGGCTAGTCGGTTGTAGATGGCCCGTTCCTCCAGACGAGACTCCATGGGTTCTTCAGCCTCCATGGCGAGGGAGTCTCCAGGGAGCATGTTGTTGTCCATGCCATCTAAAAGACTGCTGACTAGTTTGAGGATCAGCTCCTTTCGTTCCTTGCTCATTTCCTGTGAAGAGATTCAAGTGGTCATTTGGTGTTCGAAAAATGCAGCTTTAAACATTGAAATTGTTTTTGAAGTTATAATGTCAATTATAAAAATGTGTTGAAATATCAAAATCAGATTTGGAATACGTTTGGATTTGGAAACACTCGAGGTTATCTGATTAACAGTCAAAACTGAACTTTAAATGGCAATTTCAAAACTCTTACCACAAAACTGAATATTATTTTATGTAAATAAAATCACTAGTAATTTAACCTTTTTTAAATAATTAAAAAGGGAAGTATCCCGTCCTAAAAACAACCTAAAGTAAAAATGTATTCATTAACAGGACTAGAGAAAAGAAGCACATCCTCTAAATCTGAAAGTACTAGGTGTTGTGGACTCACTCTGGAATGTGCTGGGTTCCTCTCATCAGCTGGAAGCACGGCCGCCGCTCTCACACTGTACAGCACCAACATCAGAGACACTAACCCAGCCAGAAGCTGCATGCTGACACCACTCAGTAAAGATATAATTATAATATAACACGAGCGAGAAAGTGCTCACAACCTAGTCTAGTGTTCAAGCTGAGAGATGCTGAAGAAGATGCTGATGCTGCTCCACAGCTGAAGTGTCTTAGGTTTGAGATTCAGGTGGCTGTGGCTTATATACCCCGTACTCTCGGGCTCCTGTTGACGCAGGGTGGAGGGTGAAAAGGAGGAGGGGGGCTGGTGGAGTAGGAGGAATAGGGACTAACAAAAGCTTCGAGTAGTTAAACCTGCTAGAAACCCCGACGTCTCCTTGGCGTAGTCCATGATCACCGCCCGGATTACGTCAGAGCCCTAAAATTGGGCATGACAGTGACAAATCTAACCAAAGTCATGAAAACTCATCATCCAGTGCAACTCACGCAAATCTGTATAGAGTATTAATGACAGGATGTCAGGCTCTGTAGACAGGATTTATAGTCTGCAGATTGCACCAATCAATAGCGCATTATTGAAACGGAACTAGTTACAACTCCTCGTCATTTATCATCATTGTAAACACACCATATATTATTTAAAAGAATTATTATTTAAACAGGATTTTACAAGGTTATTAAGTTAAGCAGTCCGAAACCTTTTCCTACTTCAATCTTAATCAACCCTGCTTGTCACATTCTAATTTCTCTAAGGCTCACAGGTTGCTATTGAACCGTCTGGCACCTATGATGCCTTGGGAAAATCTCTGTATGAGTATTGGTAAAAACAAAATAATGGGAAAGATGATTATGTATTTTTTCAACCATGAAACAACAGATTCAAACAGCATCAATGTAGACGTTATGCCCAAACGTATGACAAGCTTGTTGGGCATCTTATTCTTTCCAATTCAGTGTATACAGTTATAAACCAGAGCACCCAGAGACAAGACCTTAAAGTTGTTGCATCTGGATGTTGCTATTGACTACACACTGTATAAATTAGTAGTTCCTTGAAGAACCTCAAATATAAATGTAAGAACCTAGGGGCTTCTCCAAGAACTCAAATGTTTCTCGATGCATACAGAGGTGCCTGGAAGAACATTTGGAATTCCTCATTAAAAAATCTGGTTCCTCAAAGCACCTTAAGAGGTTCTTCCACAGTTTCAAACTGAGAAACATTTTAAAGTTTCCCAAGGATCAACAGTGCACACCTACAACAGCATGTCATTCAGGTTGTCCTGCTGGACCTCACTGGACACGGATATGGGTACCGGAGCTCAGCTGGTGGACCTGAGCGCTGAGGTTATTCCATTTTTCACAGCAGTCTGATGCAGTCTGACTTTGGGCCCTAGAGCTGGGCTGAGATTAATGCTGTGTCGACACGCTCAGTCCTGAAGTTGTGCGTTTGAAGAATTCACGTCAACTGGCCTCCTCTGAAAAATAGATCCTGTACAGATAGATTTAGCACAGCAATGCTGAGAAATCCCGACTGACATTGTGCTTACAAACTTTTAAACTCCACTTAAGAGTAACTGGAATGCTATTAGATTCAGTTCTCAGAGCCAGAGTCAAAGTGTCTTTACTGTCATTTCAGATCCATACAGGTACATATTGAAACGAAACGTTCCTCCAGGACCACGGTGCAACACAGAACACAACGTGCAAATCAATACAACACACAGTGCAGATACACACCAGTATAATAAATACAAAAAGCAAGAAGGTCCTAGGTCCTTTCTTTGTGGAGTTTGCATGTTCTCCCCGTGTCCAAGTTTCTTTCAGGAGCTTTGATCTCCTCCAAGGCAAAAGACATGGTTGGGGGGTGTGTGTGTGTGTGTTTGCACTCTTCAGGGTGTTTACTACCCTTCTCTTGTAAAGTGTACCCATAAATGAAACATAATCAGTCCACCTGTTTCCATACCGATAGAGCCTGATATGTTTCAGCCATTACTATCCAGCTATGTTCTTTGTCATTTATTAACAGACAGACTTCGACATCATTAAGTATGAACCAGATGAAAAGAACATCAGCTGTATATTAAAAAATGCCATTGATTTGAGTTTTACAATACCCATGCCTGTGATCTGATCAGATGTGCCCTCATGAAACAGAAGATGCTGCTTTAAGTGGGTTCCTAATCACACAACTAAAACCAAAAAAGCCTCAGATCAAGTTAAGGCAGGCTTAACTGGAGAATCACTCGGTTTTCATGGCAGACCTGTTATTGCCTCTGAAGTGGCTCTGACAGGAAAACGTGTGATACTAATTTTCATTAACTGCTTTATCCTGGTGAGGATCGATGCTTGTCCGGTGGGATTAAAACTCAGTAACAATCAAGAAATTAGTGGGTCACTTTTAAAAAAATAACATTTCTATTAAGAGGAATTTTCCGCGAAGCTCTAGTGAATTATATGAAGGCTCTTACTGCCACCTAATGGTTAGAATGTTCATGTGCACCTGGTGACCAAAACCATTGATGCACAATTCAATATCTTCTCCTATGGTGCCTACCAAACGTTAAGAATTTTAATACTACCATACTAATTTACCCGAGTTAAGCAAAAATAATCAATAAATAGGTATAATACATTTCTTTCAGCACTAAGAATTAGGAAAAGGTTATCATATCCACAAAAACACCACTGACAGACCCTAACATTACACAGAGCCAGTGAATAGAATCTGATCTGTATATTACTGGTGTGACTTGAGCATTGTGTACATATTGGAGGAAGACATGCAGCTTCAATATACATTGTGAATATGGACTTCACTCCCTATCATCTCAATCACACATTTGTTAAACATCCCAATGATCATCGTTTATATCTCATTATTAACTACATTGGTGAGTAAATCCCTGACGTCATCGTGGTGATCGGTAGTAACAGGTGAATAAGTGAGTAAATTGCTTAGTGACAATTTATTGATAAACAGTTCGACTTAAAGCTTATTTGTTCTTGTGTGATGGTGACTGGGATAATTTGAGCTTTTTCTTAAATGATATTTAGCCACCTCAATACAATTGACTTTAGAATAGAAATCATTTAAATGTAAAATCATAACTGCTGCTCATCAGAACTTGAAGACCAAACCTATATCCATCCACTTTCTTCTTAAGGGTGTTCTATATTTTTCATGAATATTTAAATCCAGATGTGTCTGTTTGTCCTCCTAACTAATGAAAACAAATTTGTTCTCCCGGCTTACCCGGTTAAAAGCTGAAACTGACCGTGCGTTCACGAAGCTTATACATTTATAGGAGAGAGATTCCTTTTACGCACAAAGACAATAAATGAACCAATAACATATACATGTCATCATATTGTAAAGTCTTATTCTGACTACAATTCATTTTTGTTATTGTTGCTTTTTATCTAGTTATTTAACAAATTGACAACTGACATCTGACCTGGTCTTGGTGAGAGTGCTTTTCATTACATTTGATTTTTATTAAAAAAAAAAACCCTGTAAAACATGATCATGTATCATGATGTAGATATTTGAACAATCACCAACTAAGCTGCTGCTTCTGCACGTTCCTACTTCAGAATAAAACACGAAATATGACAAACTGATGCACTGACTAAACAAATCCAGTATTCTCACAATGCTAAAAAATCTGAGGTCCACCTGCAAGATTTTTATTTTTAATTTGTGCGCATTTGTATGAATAAGGTACACAACATTGATTATGGAGACATTCAGAGAAAACAGAACAAAGCAAATAAATAAAAAGCCAAAGGTAAGTCTTCCAGAAACCGGAGGGGGGGAGGTCAGGATCGCCCAGAATTTCCCTTTTCCTAGTGTAACTGCATCAGGTAATATGTAGATGGGTCGGTCTCTCTCTTTCACACACTCACTCACTCACACGCTCACTCACACACACACACAGCTTTGCCCTGATTTCCCAGAAAGCAGCTTTAAGACAAGATGGCGAATACAGTTACGCTTCACTTAGAACCTGTAATAAATCATAAAAATAAAAGGTTATTACATGATTCCTAATGCTCAATTTTACACAAGACTACGACACAACAAGGATTTCTAAAGAAACCAGAAATGGTAGTCTGATCAAAAAAGCTCTGTCATGTCACAAGCTTTCAATGCAGACTCATGCGACACTGAATAAAGCGTTTATATTTAAAGGTGACTTAGTAGGAGAATTATAAGGCATATAGAAGCTACTTCTTGGATCACGTTAAAAGCTTCCTAGGTTGGGAGAGAGCTCTGTTTTTCGAACACACATTGTGTTGCAGCACAAAAACTCAAGAGTTTTCATTCTAAACTAAAATTTAAATACTGTTCATTTAAATAGATAATCAAGCTGGGTCCCATTTACCTTCCTGGCAAATTCTGGTAGGATGAAAGCAGCTCTGTGGATTTCAGGGTTGTAATATTTGAGGTCCATGCTTTCAATCTCTTCCCTCTTAAGTTCCCGCTCTGGCTCACGGAAATTAGTTTTCTGGAAACATAGAACACACGTGAATGAACGCAATGCCTGTTTGAGGACCCGCTGAAGAAATTCAGACCCACTCAAGAGTTTACCGAGTTTTTACTACAGAGCATGAATCCGATCTGGCCACTTGGGTAGGTGGGGATGGTGCAGTAAGCGTAGTCCACGACGGGGAACAGGGTCTTACAGAAGGTTCGCATTTCCTTAATCAGCTCCAAGTGAAGCCACTGACATTCTCCTGTTTTTACAAACAAAACAGTCAAAACTTAATAAATAATCAATATGAGTATTTACAGTTCCCTCTTTATTACTGAACAGTCAGTGTTCTTGCTATTGTCACCTTATATTCATGCTTAAGTAGTATAGTAGTTTATCAAACTTGTATTTACATTGTAGGTGTGTTTAGTGGTGTCAACTGTTTCATCAATAAAATCAAGTGTCAATGTTTGTTTATTATTCATTAACTGCTATATTGCGGGTCAGGGTTGCGGTGAGTCCGGCTTCACCATGAAAGACCTGGCTCAATTATTTTGCATGGTTTACACTTTGTTTACAGTCATGACAAAGCTACTAGTTACACAAGATTCATCGGTTTACAAATGTAATAACAAAAGCAGGCGTTTGACAATTTTGTACCTCCAATTCAACTCACTTGCATGTTTTTGGACTGTGGGAGGAAACCGGAGCACCCAGAGTAAACCCAAGTGGACACAGGGAGAACAGAACTCCCCCGCCTTGGGACCCGGACCTTCTCACTGTAAGGTGACAGTGCTAGCCACTAAGCCAAAAACAACAACAAGCTAACAACATTAACCTTGACAACAAAGAATTCCACCATCACGCAGCGCCGTCTTCATGAGCTGATAGTAAGACTCTTTAAAAAGGCTTTCCGCAGGACCTGGCAACAAGACACAACAAGAAGTTGTGTCAGCATCAGAGCAACATTTGTCATTAAAACCAAGCAGAAACAATGTAAAGACGACTTATTTGCTCTTACCTACAGGGTCAGATGAGTCAGTAATGATGATGTCAAAGGCATCCTGATTCTTTTTCATGAACTCAAACCCATCTCCAACATGCAGAGTCAGTTTGGGGCTGAAAAATCCTTTTGCCATTCCGGGGAGGTACTTCTTCGACACATTTATCACATCCTGTAAGAAAGGCACATTCACAGAACAAAATGAGGAATCTGGAACAATACTCAATTGTATTAATATAACATTCATATTCAAGAGAAAATCCAAAGCGGCAGACAAGAACCTCATCGATCTCACACTGCACTACAGACTCCACCATCGGATGCTTCACAACCTCCCTCAGCACCCCACCATCTCCTCCACCAATAATCAGAACCTGCACAGACGGGTAAAACAAGTACGGTGAGATTATCTGATCCACTTCCTCTAAAGCATTACCACAACACACACAATCATTTGTAGGAGCACATTACATTCCCTATAAAGTCCTTTACTTAAAATGTATTACAGGAAAGGATAACCTGATGCCATGATATAATAGTGTTAACTAATTACCTTTTTGGGGCAAGGGTGGGAACACAAGGGAAGGTTGGCAATCATTTCTTGGTATGAAAATTCATCTCGTTCTGTGCACTGGATCACGCCATCCAAAACCAAGACATTGCCGTAGGTTTTACTGCAGAAGAGTTACAGTATTTACAGAAAGCCAGAAATATAGCAGAAAAAAGTCCATTTAAATAGAAAAGTGGTTTGTAGAGTACTTGTACTGACTGTAAACAGTGGTTTATGGCTGACATATATTAATGATAGAAAGTATAACTGAGAAACGATAATAATCCAATTCTAAACTCATGACCAACACTGAAAAAGTGAGTTACAATAATGTTTACAGGTTAGATTATAGGTAGTATAGTGGGATCCAGCCTACATTTCTGAGAGCCACTCAGTATGAGCAAAGAGGACCTAAGGCAAAATTAAAACAGATTTCCTCTTTCAAATGGTACACAACGCAATAATTAACATTAGTTTGATAAGCACAACAAAGTTTCACATGTCATTAAACTAAGACTACTGCTGTATTGAGACTGGAGCATGCCACGTTACGAAGTACAATTAATCAGCACAGCACCACGTTGCGCTGAAGTTAAACTGAGAATCGATTCTTCGGGAATCAGCACGGAAATGAGTCGAATCAGAAGAGTCATCCATACATTAAATTGGGTCAGATATGCCAAAGTTATTAAATCAAACGTTTAAAAAAAAAGCTTTGTTTTTCGTTCAGTTCGACAGAAAACAATTGGACTCTTATGTTGTTCTACTATAAATGGGTTCATATGACGGTTGGCAAGTGTGTGTCTATATCCACTGCTAACTAATAGAAATAGTTGATGAACGATTTAAATTTACAATTTACCAGATAAGACAGTACCATGGTGCGTTTTCAAAAGGATTATACACGTTTTGTATGAAGAGAAAATAGTAGAGAGGACAAACTGCATTTATATGTAATTTATATGTTAATAGTGTTAGAATAAAAGTTTGTTTTCGTCATCAAATACAAACATTTACTGCCCAAATCCGGGGACTACGGGGAACTTGAAAAATGTTTCGACTCGGAGTCAATTTAGTCATTTAAGGGATCGAACAATCCCATATAGACGACAAAGCTGCAACACGCTATTCAAAACACAATAAGAACAATGTTATGTATCTATAAGGCTGCTAACTTAGTTAATCAACAGCTAAACAGTTAACAAGTCCATTAATAAGAATCGGCTGTGCATAACTCACCTTTTAAACACCATGACGTCCTGAAATTTGGACTTTTTATGATACAGAACCTCCTCTACTTGAAGACTCATGGCTTGACCGGGCCATAACGTGCACGATTCAGTAAACCAGCCTTCTTTAATGCTGTCCATTAGGAAAAAATATCACTGAATGCACTTGTGGACTGATTAAAAATAAAAACTCCCGGCTGTGCAGACAAGCACGTTACTGAACAGAAATGTGAAATGTTGGGCGGTTACTGTAATCTAATGGCAGCAGGGACAGAACGAACCAATAAGAGTCCGTTGTCGGCTGAGCCTTCTCCGGCAGCAGCCAATCGGTCACTTAAACGTCACGATTCATGCAAGCTTGGTCGGCATTGCAATAGCCATGTTTCAAATCACCTCATGTTTGCCACAGAGTGTACTAGATAGGGTGCGTGTCATTTGGTCTATACACTACATAGGGCATATGTATTTGAAATTGAGCTTTTAATTAAAGTTGAACGTAAGCTCAACACGACATATATTGTCTATTGAAATAAAATTCGGATAATTCTATACTAAAGTGCAAAAATAAGTCTATACTATTCATATTGCGTATGATATCTACAAGAGCCTAACGCGCTAGCGTTGTAGCGCCTGTACAGCTCTGCGCATGCGCATGTTGTCTAGTTTCCATGGGTTCAAAACCAACAAATGGCAGGAGGGTTTGATGGTGTCACTCATAACGAAAACTGAATACAGTACCATCAAATATAACATCATTAAATCATCACTGGTGAGTATTACAGAGAATGAACTAAATGAACGATTAATTAACTAAACGATTTTTTTTATTGTAATCTAATGTGGTTCCTTTAAGTGCTCAGATTCCCTACCACCTCTATGCAGAAGGTGGATTGGCTACTTGGTGTAACTGAAAGTTTGCCTGGCATCTTGCCCAGAGTGTTTTTGGTTTTTAAAATACATTCATTTTATCCTGTCAAGCCTGTGATGAATCATGGTCACATTTCTCCTGCAATAAAGTTATAGTTTATTATTATTATTTATATAAACTAAACTTAACCA
>JAYDZF010000018.1:2456654-2467688 GCA_034509105.1 Microcambeva barbata | reverse complement strand
GTAAAGGTGACCTTCTTGACCTTAGGAATTTACCCATCTTTGAAGGGACACGTGCTTGTAAAGTGGTGGTTTTAATGCTGCACAGTTTTGTTTATCACACACTGAAGAGAAGTGTGTGTGGATCATCTTCCACTTGTGCATTAAAGGAAATTATTGAAAATCAGCATTAATAACCAGAAGGTCTGGAGGACACTGTAAATGTTTCAACTAAGCAAAGTAAGGGTTTTTTTCCTGTAATTAGATATTCTTTAATAAGGAGTAATTATTTGTGCGTACCATCAAATATACCACATGTGTAATGTTCTGGAGAAATAGTTTCCATATGATCCCCAGAGTCGGAAGTGACTGTGTGCATGACACAGCATGTAGAAAGAATTTAAATAAGGCATTAAAAACCCCATTCTTTAAAGACCCATTTTGTAAGCTGCAGTAAAAAAAATAATCTGTAATTTGCTAATTTTATTGAACCTTGGTAAAAAAAAAATAGAGTAATGGCTTTTCATGTTTTATCTGAACATGATCTGATTGTGTGTTGTAAATATGAAGTAATTTAAAATCTGATGTCTGAAACAGTTTCTAGACTGCAAAATATAGGAAACAGCAACGGCTCATAATGGGTGATGCTCATAAAGACATAAAGTTCAGATCACAAGAATTTGTACACAGATAATTTTACTATCCCCACCTGTGGATAATTTGCCCCACCTGTGGATCGAACCCAGACCACCTTGCTGTGGGGCAACAGTGCTACCCACTAAGCCATCCTAATGTGAGCATGTGCTATAAAATATACAGTTAAAAGCTTAGAAGCTCAAACACTGAGTCGACTGAAACAGCACAAAAAGCACTTGGATTGCCTGTGACGTAGCAAATAAAAATGCTTTTGTTTGAATATTGTTAGCTTGGGTTGAATACGGTTGATAATATTATGTGAAGCTGATTTCTTTTCTTGGTGAGCACATGGATAGAGTTTCTTCAGGATATCCTGCCGTCTGTATAAGTCTTTAAGCTATTTAATGGTTTGTTTAAGCTTCCTCTAATTATATCCATCCATCGTTTAGCTGGCTGTCTTATTATTTTTTTTAATGTTATTTCATTTTAAATACTAATGTTTTTTTCTCACTTGCCCAAAACAGAAAAACACCCGACATGCTTTTTTTAATTCAAATATTTTCAGGTTTTTTGTATACATGGTTTAGATGTGAGCTTTATATCATTTATATATACGTTAAATATTAACGTATATTAAATATAGTTTGTTAGTGTGTGCTAAACATTCCTAGCTTGTGTTCGAGTGAGCTGTTGGTGTCAAATAGCAGTATTGATCTCTGTGGGTTGGTTTCTGGTAAGCACTGCATTCCTGACATGTTTGTGGCCTTTTCTATTTACGATTGCATAAATCAGCATTAATGTTTTATAATCAGTGTGGAAATGAAGTAGAAGCAGTATTAACATTTGATGGTTGAACCCCAAAAGGTGGTTTAGCATATCTTGCTAGTTATTGTTTATGGATTGCCGTTCTTGTTTGATGCCATTACAGGTTTAACAGGATGTAGTGCATCCATAAGACTGGTCGGGCTCAATCTCACTAACTTTCCTTATATACAGTGATCCCAACATGTAATTCTGGTACACTCAGAAGACCCTTGTTCTAAGTAAAGAAAGGAGAAACTGTTCAAGTTGCTTCTCTTTCCATGTTTTTCTGTGTTACTCCCACTGGTGGAGTGTTTTTCTGTGTTCCACACTGCCTCCAGTTTCTTGATTTGGATGCTAATTGGGTAATGTTATTGCATTTAAAGAAGGAAGTGAGTCTGAAGCCCTGAATGAGAAGCAGACAGACGGTTCGATTGTACCTAAGAGACGAGCCTTATAACTGTGGTAAGGAGTCTGTTTGCACTGCCTGCTGGGACACAGAGAGATGTCATAATAAGTGTTTTTCTGTTTCTGGGTTTTGTACAATGTCAAAAAGAAATATTTTCAGCACTGCTGAGTCCAGCCTCAACATTTGTCATGGTTCCAATGCCAGATCATGTACACTCAGCATCCCAACCTCCTTTTATCTCACCCTGAGGATCTTCTTACCTCTATTTTGATGATAATGATAGACAGCGTGGTCTAACACATCGGTCCTAAATCACTCAAAGTTCATTTATCCCACAGTATTGATTTAGTACCTCACCTCTACGTCTGTCACTTTCCCCGTTCCCTGGTCGACAAGCAGAGGACATGATGTACGATATTGATTTAGTTCCAGATTCCGTCTACTGAGCTTTGATCTAATAACAGCTCATTTCAGATCTGAAGTGCATTCATGAAGTGTTTCAAGGCTTTAAGCACACTTGTAAAAAAAAAAAGGAAAGGTATTTCTATTATCAGATTTCTCTGGATATTAGTATGCTTGTGAGGCACGTCTTTGGATTGTGGGAGGAAACCAGAGCTTCAAGAGAACATGCACAAACAAATGACCCAGACCACTCCATGTAGAACCTAGGACCTTCTCGCTGTGAAGTGCCAGTGCTACTATAGTGCAGGTTCAGGTCTCGGCACAGTGAAATTATTGATAGGTAAAAAATGATGATCCATTTTGAAATGGTTCAGTCTAAGGCGTCCAATCATACTAGCTTCGTTTATATACGTAATAAAGTCACTGATAAGAAATTCTGAAGCCCTGCAAAAAGAAAGATAATCAAGGACAGTAATTTAAACACATTAATTACTGAGAAAATCAGGATGAAAAGAACTGAATCAATTTAAAGCAATTATAATAATTTTATAAATACAGTATAATTGCTGTAGAGTATATATTATATAAAATAACGTTTGTTTTTCTGTGATTATTCAGCCTCTAGGCTTACATCATGTCATTTGTAGGTTCTGAAGAAACAAAATTTGTGTCAAAGGTGTTGACATTTATCTACCATGTCAGTATTTGTAATGTTAAAAAACACTAGTGCAGTTTCACAAAAATCATCCATCACCAGTTCCATCCTGGATTGTGTGAAACTTTCATGAATTAAAAATTCTTACAAACAAGCCCTGAAACAAAACAAAGAATAAATATAAAACTCACCCACTGCTGACTGGGCATGGCCAGTGAGCTCAGCATTTCTGCCATGGCTCCCATGATCTGATCTGTGCGCCCCTGGTTCTTCTGAAGAGCTTTCATTTTGGTTCCTGTTCCAGTTTCTTTGCTGGGTTGATTTTCCTTCAGCCCCCAGTCTCCTGGTTCTGTGCACGGTGTGGATATGGGAGCCCTGAGCCGCAGCCCAACTCCTGTCTTCCTGGTCCACTGCAACTCTTCAAAATAAATAATTGATTGTTGAAGAGCTCAGGGTGCTTTTGTCCGGACAGACACGTGTCTCCTTATTCCACACCCCTCTCTGGTTGCTGCTACTTCTAATCCGATACAGGACGATGTACAGCAGAGACGAGTCAGACTTTGTTTTGAATCCCTGATGTCTTTTAGTGTAGGTTTTCCTCACAAAACATTCTGCTCTGCTCCAAATTCAGTTTGTCCACTCCTTAATCTATATAGATTGTACTATCCTGATGTGTTTTCACCTTTCTTGCTATGTCTGGACTGGCCACGTAAAGTCAAAACCCTAAGAAGTCCTGTTTTCTCCAGCCTGTTATTGGCTTTGTGGCTCTTCCACCCCTTGAAAAGTCCGCTCCTCCTCCTTCTCCACCGTCTGCATCGCTCACTCCCTAATGCACTCTTGCACAAGACCTGGACTCTTAAAGAGCCTTTTATTTTTCTCTTCATCCCTCTGGTTTGCTCCAGCTGTCCACCGTGCGGCCTTCTTTGTTATCTCCGTCCTGAACCAATTTATCACACATGGTTTGTGTAAACTCCAAATAAGGTAGCTGGAGTTGAGGCCAATGAGCACCACTCAAACACACTGTTGAGTGTTGCATCCATTTTAAATGAAATGTACCGGAAAACATACGGATGTGATCTTCTGTCACTGAATACTGAAGTCTGTATGCTAAAAACAAAGTGTTTGTTGTGTGTATGTGTGTGTGTGTGTGTGTGTGTGTGTGTGTGTGTGTGTTTCTTCTAAAAGCTATGTCTGTTAGCAGAACTCAGAGATGTTCAGTCTTTTTTAGTCCAAGTCAAGTTAGTCTTCTTGGGCCAAGACTTGGTCAAGTCTCAAGAATTTGGTCCAAGTCAAGTCTCAATAAAAGTCTCCACTGGTTATAATGAGCAATCTATCTTCTGCTTCTATCCAGCTATATCTAAGAAATTCAAAGCATTTACTGTATTATTATCACTCCTTTATCTATTAGCATACAGTATCAGTACTGATTAGTTGATTGTTCTTTGATCACTAGAAATCACTGTTGAAGCATCAAGGAAGAGATTATTAGTCTGCCCTTCCCTTGGACATGCTTAATTGTGTCTTTGGAGCATCTGACAGGGTTTCTGGAACTACAACTGCTAAAGCACCTGAGCGCCATACTTCACTGGCTGTAAATAAGGGCCCCAAAGAGCACAGATTTCTAGATGGAAATTAAGTGTCATCATCAAACTGTGTGACATTGCCCCAACCCCTGTCACTTTGTAATTACAATATAATAATAGTGATTCACCCTTTGTTTTATTTTAAATAATATCAAATATACATTCATAAAACCAGAAACAGGCTGAGAAATCCATTAAATATTATGGTTCAGGTGGAATTTATATGTTATTGTAGGCTTAACTGTACCGTCTGTGAAGAACACGCATATACATTCCACCATCTGCTTATTCGTTTTACATTTGGCCCAGGGTCAGGAAACTCATCCCGAGACTCTCAAACGTTAGTGCGCGTTTGTCTGCTGTCAGGACTGTGCAGGACTGGAAACTTCTCCCGCAGACGCATTTTCCTATGATGATGCACAACTTTGGTGTTTCGGGACATCGAGCAGGAGATTGATTGCTAAAAGGAGAGGAATTTGGAGAGAGGGAAAGTGTTTAAAATGATTCGCACTGGCCCTCTATACTGAAAAACAGTGCGACGTGTTAAAATGGGCGAGAGAAATATCGCCAAAATGCTAATAATAGGTTTGCACGTGGCTCTGTTTAAAACTGGCATGGTTTCAGAAGTTAGAGCCCACTGGCCCTTCTTGTTCATCTCCTCGCTCAGTCTGGAATCATGTGCCAATAGCTCATGAACGAAATAACATTTTGTGAGCTGCCTTGGTGATGATGCAAGCTGTGGAAGGCACTCATACATGCTGATCATCTTCCCCGGCACGGATGGGATCTTCCATCGAGATGATGCGACACATCACAGGGCTAGAAATGCATGGTCAAGACTTCGAAGTACTACCCTGGCCCTCAAATAATCCAGACATGAACCCAATTGAGCATTTATATGAGGAGCTTAATCGTCAAGTTTGGATGCTCCACTTCCCCTCCAGGAGCTATAGGAGGCACTCCAGGATCTCAGTGACGACTTCCACCAGGGCATTGCTGAGTCACTCCCAGCCAGTCTAGCTGCTGTCCGTGCTGCACACTCCAGTACTAAGGATATTAGCTGGTGGTCACAATAACGTGTCTCAGGAGTGTAATATGAAATGCAGTGAAAACAGAGTCGGTGATTTATAATATCTACTCTTTTTGTAAATATAAATACATAGATGCAGGAAATATACTCATGTATCAAGATCAGTTATGCACCACAGGGAATTTCTTCATAACATGAGATGAACAGAGTGCAGTCAGTGCTGAGTGAGATCCTTTGTGGAGGTTTGTAGCTCACTTTGTTTCGACTCCTCCTTCTGGCATGATGAGAAATAACTCTAGTAGTCAGGAGACAGTTACTGGGTGTAAAGTAACCCACTTTTATATGAAACTCTAACCAATAAAACTCAAATTAAAATGTTTTTTTTATTGTTGTTGGTTGAAATAAGCACTGCAGCGTTTGTAACTAGTTTCTATCCTCCACAGAGGATCATTCTGGTTCGGCTAACTGATGTGGCACAGTGTGTCTGGCCAGAAGCCCTTCCTCACCCAGGCCTCCATATTTATATCTAAGGATGAGATTCCCTACGATAATCATCGGACCTTGCTCAAGGGCTCAATAGCAGCAACCTGCCAGGGGTGGGGCTTGAACCAGCGACCTTCTGATTACTAGTCAAGCACATTAACCACCAGACTGTGACTTCAAAGACAAAACTTGGTTAGCAAACTCCAGTGAGAAAATTAAGACATACTTCAAAGCCTATACATGTGTTTAGACATCACAATGCACATTATAAATTTAATTATTTTTTTAACAATATTTTATTTCCTTAGAAGCATCCTCAACTAGTCCACTAAGCATGTTGCCACTGGTGCAGTGAAAATGTTCTTACCTTAAAGCTTCTTTGCATGTCCAAAAAGGTGGAAATCAGATGAAGCTAAACCCTCACACCTACACCGCCACCAAAAAAGTTTGGGAACTTTTTGAAGATCCCTCTTTTATATTGTGTGCATGTGTGTTCATCATACATTTACTGTCACATAATAGACTTGCACAATAGTATGAGGAAGATTCTGGGATTTCTTATTTAAACAGCCTTCTCCAATCCGACATCGGAAGTCTTGGCCAGTTCAAACACAAATCATATATTTATTCATTTCCACTTTCTGCTTTGTCTAAGAACATTACCCCCTACAAAAAGTGTATTTAATATTCAGCCCTGCTTCTCAGCTCTGTGTTTACATGTGTAAACATATGAATGCATGTGTTTTCTGTTTGTAAAATGATCTCAGTATGATTGCTGTTAGCCTTCTGAGAACTAAAGCACGCATTTCGCAGTCTCCTCTCACAGCATACTGGGATTGACTGAAGAAGGAATATTCCTAGACAGATTTAGCAACTAAGCTAACAAAGGGGGGAAATACATGTGGATGAAGAAAGAAGTATGAATCTCAAAGTCAAAAGAGTGGGAAAGAATCTCAGAAGGAAAAATCTGAGTGAAGGAACCTCAACCCCACATCAACCGCAGAGAGCAAGGCTGTTACTGTTTCGGGCAGCTAATCCCCAAATCTCCTGTAATCAGGATGAGACAGTGCATGCTGCCTGACTTAAAACAGTCCCTATGTAAAGATTGTTCTACTGTTGGTGGCCTGAATGTCTGGACAAACAGAGCAGAAGAACTAGGAGACGTACAGGAGCAGCGTTTCTGCCTGAGAGGGAACGGAACGTGAACAGAACCGGAGGATAAGTGAAGCCAAACAGTTCCGATGAGTTCCTGTTTCAGACGCAGCCAGACAGTCTACTGAGCAAACATCATGGTGAGGCAACATCTTTGTAGGGTATAATTAGGAATTTAATCTCAAGGAATTCTCCAGCGAGAGAGAACAGAGGAAGCAAAGGGAAAAATCATACAAGTCTATGGGAAATGATTGCAGTTTGTTTATATAATTTTTTGAACCACAGTGTGTGGTTGTCTGACAAGGAAGTCCAAGTTATTTGAATTAAAGAGATCTCAGTGCCTCAGTGCCATATGGATCTAGGGTCATGTGGACCAGGGTTGAGTCGTTGCTTTGCCACATCCGTGATGAAACATTTACTGGTGGATAATTAACTGAAGAAACAGACATTCTTGATTACTTTAGGAATTAATGAGAAGCACATCTCACAGGATGAGAACTTCCCTATAGTGTTTTGTGCTGTGTCCAGCCTACCAGCTGAACCGCTCTGATATTAGAACTGGACTATTTGGTTCACCGAGGGCAGAGATGGAGCTGAAACAGAATGTTTAGCCTTTTTTTTCTCCCTCACAGCTACTAACAGAAGTCATTCAGCAACCCTCGAAATGTGTGAGCTGTAATAACAGTTACATTCAGTCCAGCGCTTGAGCAGAATGGTTTGTCTTTATAAGAAGAAATGCTGAATGAGCAAAGACGGTTCTGAAAAAGTCTTGCCTCTAACGCTGACAGAAAACTTCTTAGTCCAGACCTTGTTAATCTGTGTTGTGAACACACCGCTTTAGATCACAAATAAACAGATCATTTGTGTACTGTAACACATGTAGTGCTAACATTTCTCTTAACGGTGTAACACATCACTCCACCAACACACACCTTGGGGTAATTAAAACAACTTAAGGGGTGGAAGAAAGCCAGATTATTATTATGATTAACATTCTGATGGAACAGATATTCCATAAAGAATGAGATAAACTGTTCAAATCCAGATATGCAAAGCTATTAAATAATATTCTTATTATAATTAAGCTAACCGGATGCACCAGACCACAAGACTTCCCTGCATAACATATTTAAGTTTTTAATGAACTGACTTTTCTTTTCATTTTAATCGATTTACAGAATCTAAATACTTTTATTCCATCACCTTCCATAGATCGTTGCAGAAAAATAATTTAACATTAAACATTTTAGGGTCCTTCATGAGAAGAGATGGATGGACTTCTTTGTGTGTGATCCCAGACTTTTGGGAGCCAGATGCCTACAGTTAAAGTCATCATCCACGAGGATCCAGATCTGGGACCTGGTCCTGATGAGGATGGCTCAGAGGTGTCTCTTTCTGGAGATTATTCAGACTCTGGGAGCTTGCTTTCGGATGATTCGATCCTTCCTGACTACAGATTGGAAGATACCACAACAGGGACGGCTAAAACTCTGTATCAGGCCTGTGCTAAGAATGAGATTGTGTCCCTGCGCAGAGTGCTGGATGAGGGTGTCATGCAGGAGGATGTCATGGAGCTGGACATCAATGGACGGGTAGGAAAATACTTACATTTTTATTAACTTGACATGAATAGCAATAGGTCAGAATTTATGGGATGGTCTTTTTCTCGGGCCAATAATTTCCAAAAACACCTGGAATGGTGTGTGGTCAGACCAAACATGCTGCAGCAGTCCATCTTATTCCAGATTATGAAGCCAGTAAAGTGTGAGGTGTTTCCGAATTTTGTTTATATGTTCCTATAATAAAAATTTCAAACCTGTGATGCTTAAATAAGCATGCCCATTTTAATGTGGTACATTTTAAGGATTGGAGGATTGGGTTGTCCTAAAGGTATCTAGTCACTAGGATGCCTAAACCAGTACATTGTTAAGCCTGTCTCAAACCCGGATAAATAGGGAAGGTTGTGTCAGGAAGGGCAATCGACTTAATATTTGATACAGATAATATTTTAAACCTCACATCCCATTATGGGTGATTTTAGTAACGCATAACATTAACCCTATTTTATGTCTGTTACAGAATGGCCTCATGGTGGCAGTCTCTAAAGGCTTTGTAGACATCGTGTATGCACTGAATGAGTGTCCATTTCTGGAAATAAACCACAGTGATAATGATGGAAACACAGCTCTCATGATTGCAGCACAAGCTGGTAGGATATTTCAGTTGTTGCAGATATAAGATAAAATAGAAAGCAGATAATCATCTCAAATCACTGTCCTGCATCTGAACAGGTTTTGTGACCATCCTAAGCTACATTCTGAACTACTTCTCTGGTGTGGACATGGAAATCAGAGACAATCGTGGCTTCACTGCTCTTATTAAAGCAGCCATACAAGGCAATAATGATTGTGTGGCTTCATTACTTATGGCAGGTAAAAAATGTTAATTCACTGGTTTTCACTTCACCAAGATGGGTGTCAGTACCTCTGTGTCAGTAGCTCCTGCATATGGTAGATAGAGATCGAGATAATGTAATGGACAGGTTACCCAGGTATCCATTTGCTGTTCTTTATCAATAATACACAAACACCTGGACTACATATGGTATGTGGGAATAAAGTAATAGTAATCAGTCAAATGAATGAGACATTCTTACTAAATTGTGACGTAATGATGTGATGATGCAAACACATGCAGGTTTAAAAGTCAGATCTAAGGACAATTCTGATCCCTTAGCTAATCTAGGAGTCCTTAAAACTGAGAGCACTGGATTAGGCATGTGTGGATTTATTAGGACTTAAAGTTAAAGTCCCACTGGATACCAGTCATATTTATTGTTGGTTCAATGCTGGCAGCACAGGTCATTATTTACACATATACAGGAGTATATGACTGTACCCTACATTCAAAATAAAATATCATTTAATAATTAATATTTTAGTGCTTTTATTTATTATTTTGTCGTGATGATTAAATTAAATTTGTTAGAAAGATTAGTGTGTTAAATATCTATGTCAGGAAGTTCTGCTCGACGTTTCTCCCTTATAATCACAAGAGCATCTGCTTGGTTTGTTAACTTTATAATGATCTTGTTAGCATGTTTAAACCACACCCAGTGCTAACAGCAGAATAACAACAGTTCTATAATGACAGGTCTATACAACCTTATTCTGTACGTGCTAGATTGTTCAAATGTCCATTAAGACATTCATTACAATTAAATTATCCAGAGTAATAAAACATGTGTTTGGTTCCTTTAGAGGCCGCATGAGGGCGCAATAATGTTTGTTTTCATGGTTCACCGAATTATTTTGTTTTCACACAAAAGAACAGCGATCACTTCTTTCTAACCCATGATGCAGTTTGTCATGCTTTTTCTCATCAAACATGTAATATATTATTATAAATACTGATATTATCATTACTATTGATTTGTTTATTTCTGAATTTACTTAAAACGGAAGTTTAGTAACTATAGAAATAGAAAGGGGCCTCAAAACAACAACTGATTATCTCTAAAATCCCGTTTAATGTATGATTTGAAATATGAACTTTATCTTTAATATACCATTAATGTATGACTGAGCTCTTTACCCAGTGAAAACCCATCTGTATACAAGACTTTTATTCTGGGTAGACTGATGCACTTGATTCTGTGTAAAGAAGGATGAATCAGTGAAACATGGAATTGAAATAGAATTATTATTGTCTGTGTGTTATAAAAGATTAGATCCAATAATTTTATGATAACAGACTACTTAGTTTTAACAGGAACATCCAAAACACATTGCTAGCATAACAATAAATCTCACATTCAAAATTAAAAAAAACACAAATCATCTCTGATTGCCAATAATCTGTCTGACATGTTTAAAAAGCTAACGTAAGGGATAACCACTGTCCAGAA
>JAYDZF010000018.1:2407004-2419060 GCA_034509105.1 Microcambeva barbata | reverse complement strand
TCTGTTTTCAAGTATTATTTCCATCATTTCTTTCTTTTCAAGGAACCTAGAAACAGTAATAACTTCAAATTAAACGACGTATTTAAAATGTATTTTATTTTTCTTTACAAGAAATTAAGCAGAGACAAAGGAACAGTAGAGGGAAGGGAGGAAGAAGCCGTATATAAAGTGATGCAACCTCTGGCGTCATCAAAAAATATGTACAATTAAAAATTATATCCATACAAAACATGCCACATACGAAAAAACCGTCCGTTTACCTCCCTCGTAGTAGCTTGGCTATACAGATGCAGCATCTTTTACTTTAAAAAGTATGTTGGGTAAAAAAAAAAATCTGTCATAATTGAATTTGAATTAAAGATCTTAAATTAAAAGATAACCGATGCAGATGTTGAGTCGATCTAAAATCCAGTGAGCGTTTGTAAGCTTGTGATAAACGTCTTCGACAGAAAACACACAGTAAGATCAAATTCTGCAGTTCTGCTAGTCGTGTCTCATCTTCAGGTGAGTAATTCCAAGTGACGTCAGGTCGGTAAAGAAAGAAAACGAGTGAATATTATTAACCACACACTGCCTATACCGTCATTTCACAAAGAAACACATTCACTTCTACAGGGGGGAGAAAACGACACCAATCATTTCCATACAGTATCATCTCAACCGATCAAAAAAAATCTATTCATGGTCACACTGGTAATCAGTTTACAGACAGGGTCCGGTGTTCGGGTGTTCCACAAGCAGTAGCATAAATAATAACAGAAGAAATATATGAGAACATTATTATATAAATACATCAAAGTTATGCACTGCACTATTCTAGCTCATTATCCAGGGGGCAAACTTGATCTATGTGCATGATTGAGGAAAACCAGAACTGTTTAACATGAAGTTTTAAATTCTCATTCACATCAAGCACTCGTTCAACACATGATAACCGCTTCAGATGCGTATATGATCTTATAGCAAAAACGCTAATAGAAAAACATGTACTGCAAAAAAACACTCTGGTTCATATACATAAAGATATTTGTTTTTTCATTTTACATATATTTATAGATATTTACATGTTTAATCTTTCTGAGAAAATGAAATCCAGTGGCTTTTCTTGTTTAATCGATTTTATTTTTTAGAATTTTTCAAGGTATTCATTAAAAACGGGGCGTGATAAAGAGCTTTCGACCCATTATATACAGTTTGTACAAGTTGCATTAATATAGTGAGGTCATACATCGGGGAGGAAGGAACAAAATCCATAGCGGTCTCATCTAGGCTTTGTTCCGCTTTCTGTTCTCTTAACAGACATTTTATTTTAAAATTTACGAACGAATGCCCTTTCGAACTTTTCCTGGACCGTCGCTTTAAGGCGGCGGCCGACAGCTCTCGCCACACGCCGGGACAGAACCTGAGAGCGATCAGGTGGAGAAAAGCTCACGACAGTAAGTTTACAACAGTCTGACTATTAGGAAGAGACTTCGGGTTGAAGTGATGGCGATGTCAAAGACACGAGAGTAGGATCATGCCGTGGAAAACAAGTCCAGAGTGATAGTAGTCTTACATCATAAATTACAGTTTATTAGTGAGGAGTCGGTTCAGTTGAGGGTCACTGAACAGGAAAAAATGAAACAAATCAAAAGAAAAAACAAACATACAGCTTCCATGATTCTACTTCACTTCAAGGTTTATGCTGAAACCCGGATTCCGTTTTCACTCAGTGGATTTGGTTGTGCGCTTCAAAAAAAAAAAGGGGGGGACGACGAAAGAAAACGAAGCATGGTTTCTAAAGACGGACGAAAGGAAGATGGCTACATGACGACTACAGTCGTTGGAACAGGCGCCCAGATAAAACGGGGCACCCATTTTGGTTTGTGATTGCTCTGAATAATGCATGATCAGGATCTGAGACGTGACAGAAGCTCCGCGAGTGTACAGATGAATGGCTTACTACTGCGAACAAGCGGAAAAGAGAGGAGCAAACCAGCTGCTTACGTTTCCCTGCTCGGCCGAGAAGGCAACCGTCACGAGAGCTCGCTTAGCCTTTCCACAGTAGCACTTTTAACAGTTTCATACAAAGCAGTCGCTTCTTACACACTCAATGAGGTAGACCGGGTCCAACCAAACCCACCTTGAAACTCAATATAATAAACATCTGGTGCCTTTGAGCCACAGGTCAAATAGTATTTCCTTTATATTATTTTACATCTCGATCATCGTAGATACAGTTCGGATTGGAGCCACTCCAGGATTGTCTTGCCGATATCCATTAAGTCGATCTTCTGCGATGGGAGAGAAAAGTGAGGTGATGGGGGAAACCAAAAACCGATCAAAACCAAAAAGTCCAGGGAGAGGTGAGAATAAAGTGGACTAAAGTATGTTTTTGAGGACTTGAATGGCTTTAATCAAACGTTTCACTGAGTGCTACCCTAGGAAACGGTAAGTGATGATTCAGAATGGGAGGTTTTGGTAAATGGAGAGGATTGATTGCAACCATCTTATTGGAGGAGAACAGTACAGGAAGTATTCCGTGCTTTTGGCAGGTGCAGAGTCTCAACAACGTGATAGCACTCGGGCTCATTTAACCGTGTGGCTTCTAATATTTCTCTTCAAAGCTTTGGCTCCTGATCAGAAGTCTTTTCATTCAGCTGAAGGAGACATTTTTCCCCCGGCCCATTCTTTTTGACTTTCTTTTCTGAACAGCTTATGATCTGGTTTAAACAGACTTTGGCGCAGAACTGATCTGGCACCAGAAAGCACCGGCGTCGTTCTCTCTGCGTTAGTTCATCCACTTTCGGCAGTTCCAGGCTCCGCAGTGGCAGGGGATCTTGTGCTGATCGTCCTCAAAGTCAAACTGATAGTCGTACGTCAGCTGAAATAAACAGAGAAGAGACATTCAGTTTGGTGTGGTAAAAAAAAGCCCAGGATGAAGCGTCAGGATTAGAGACGTAACGATACCATCATGCGATCCACGATACTAGGTTCACAATTCTTTTTACTAAATACATGTGAGAGTTTCCTTTGATAACGTCTGTTAAATAAATAAAATAATGTATGTGCTTATTTTGTTTCTCTAAATAATAAACACACTTATTTCTGAGATAAGCAAACAAAGATGCACATTTTCTTTATTGTGTATTTAAAAAAACTTCTTTATACCAATAAATAATACAAACAAAGAAAATGTCCTCTGTATGCACATAACTATGTAGAAGGTCTTGTTCTGGTGGGTTAAAGGCCAATAAATGGTGAAAGTTTTGGGTGATGGAGATGACAGGGCACATAGAAAGCTTTATTTTTAAATGTTAAAGGTTGTTTCTACAAGAAAGAATAAAGAATGATAAACTGCCATGAGCTGGGTTTAGGACTGTTGAACTGATGGACTGACTGCATGCATGCATGGTTACATCCCTAGACACTCTCACCTCCTCGCCCTTGGGGATCCTGCGACTGGAGATGATGATGATCTTGTCTTCTTTATCAAATGTCACGACTTCGGCGACGCAGTTCGGTGCACAAGAATGATTCACGTAGCTGTTCACAGAAACACACACACACACACACACACACACACACACACACACACACAAATAAGATTGGCCAAAATACAATGAGACAAAAAAAAAAGAATGATACAATATGATCAGAAATAAAAGTGTAAACATCAGATACTTACCGGGCGGGGCCGCCGGTCAGAGTGGCGTCTATCACATGCTCATTATTGATGCGGAACATGTAGATACCACGGTTCTGATTGAAACAGCAATAACAGAAACATCAATATGAATTTATCATCAAGACCAGCTTAGTGTGATCAAAAAACTGCCGAACAGAAATAACCTGCTCCTCGTAGATCTTCTCCCGCCGATTCGCCACCTCGTTCCGGATGATGGTCCCGATGTACTCTATGACCATGGTGTGTTTCTCCAAATCTTTAGCGGCGTACAAGCCCAGACCCTGGATCCGGGAACGAGCCAGGTACACGTTAGTCTTCCACTCGGTCTTCAGCCGGCGGTACTGTGAGGACTTGGAGTGAACAAACTGCTTGCTGTAGGGTGTGTTGATCTCCCCGGTGAAGGTGCTCTGATAAGCTTTCGACACACTCGTGCTGTTCAGTGTGTGAGGGCTGAGAAATAAGCAGGAGTTTAGCGGTTCACATTAAAAAGGTCATCAGAACTGCGTTTGTCGTGTTTACTATGAACCTTTCCACGTACATCTGCATCATTTAGATGCATCATCATCGCTGGTTCACTTTTAAACTTGTGTTAGAGCTCAAATGCTTAGAATAGGCAAAAATATGCCTTGTAAAAAAAGCTTGTACTGCCATCTAGAGGGCGCAATCGGCTCAATTCTCACAAAATCAAAGTGGGCGGGGCTTATACAAATAAAGACAAATAAAGTGTGTGTGGGAAAGGAGCTGTGAGTGGCAATATAGAATATAAATAATATGAATAGAAACAAAAGCTTATATTGAGCAGATCTAAGATACTTCGGGTCTTCCTGGACCCCACCGAGGAGACTCGGACAGAAACATGAATGGCATGAGTACTAGCTTTCTGTGGCTGTACATGGCGGCGTGCGCTAGCCTTACCGTTTGCAGTGTGTAAGAACCTTGGGCTCAGAGCGGGCACAACCAGTGGGATTAATCATGAGAGGAAGCTCCATGAGAGGATGGCGACCGTATCTGAAAGTGTAGTCCTGACAGTTCTCCACCCCAGGAAGCTACAAAACAAACAAACGTGCTCGATAAACGTACGCAGTAAAGCTGATCATCGGCGCATCGAGGGGTCCGGTACGACGTCCTACCGACTCAGTGATGCGCATCACGGCGTGAACGGTGAGTCCGTACATCTCCTCTCCCTTAACTTGATCACTGAAGAGCTTCAACATGGCCGCTTCTTGGCGCAGGTTGGCGACTTTCTGCACAATGTTGTTCCAGATCGCTGCAATTTCAAATCAGACATGTTAACACAGACCATAATAAATCTGTACCTACAGTAAAAAGATGGAGTGATTGATAGATGGGTATATGAATAGATGGATGAATGGACAGAAAAAACCCACAAGAGACATTTGAATTGTGGTCCAGTTTCTGTGCGATGACAATAAAGGAATCTTATCAATACTTTACATACCGTCTGGGGTGCTGTCTCGAAAGTGCAGGTCTTCCTGTCCTTGTTCCAGAGCGCGCACTTCAAACAAAGGTTTCCCCTCCTGCTCGCCGATGCGGCAGCGGTAGCGGCAGCGCCGGTTCGGTACCCGGGTGCTCCAGTAGATGCGGGTGGCCTCGTAACCCACGGGGAAGATGGCGGTCGGTGAGTGGAAGGCTGCCATCTGACTGGGCAGGAGCTGACCTACGGCGTGGAAGATGAGCCCACCCACCCTGAAGAGATGGACGCGGTCGCCCCGCTGCAGGATACTCGCAATCTGCTTGACTTCGTCTCGCTCAATGTAGACGCGCCGGAATACAGTGAAGCTGCTGAGCTCCTCCTCTGTCGCGCCCTTTAGCTTGTGCAGCGTGCAGAGCATCGTCTTGTCCTTGAAGAACATGCAGCGCGCCCGGATGGCGCAGGCGAAGTGGTAGACATTGGGGCAGCGCAGGCGATTGCAGCTGTTGGTGGCACCGGTCTTCTGGCAGCCGGCGCACCGGGTGCGGAGTCCGCGCCGAAGGGCCACCTCGACGTTGATGAGCGCGCCACCCTGAGTCTCGTAGACCTCGGTGGACCACAGGGCGCAGTTCAGGTGCACCCACAGATCAACGTCGATGTTCAGGAGACGAGCCGGCCCGTCGGTCGGACCGTCGCCCTCTTCGTGGCAGAAGCAGCATTTGCGCTTGTCGCGCGGCAGCCGGTCCGGCCGGAGAGCGATGCGCAGCTGCTCCATCAGCTCGGCCACCTCCCGACTGTTCTCCTTCTTCGAACTGCCCTTGCGAATCGTAATGACCAAATGGAGGCGCTTCCAACGCACACCCTTCCACTTTTTGCTTTTTGGTCGCGCCTCGTCGTCCTCTACAAAGGGTCTGCTGCGCTGTTTTATGGGTTTGATGGAGATATCCATCATTGCCAGGTCCTGAGATTGTGAAACCGTATCGGTACCAGAATCCACCTGATCGGATGGAGCAGCCGGAGGTGCTAATGAAGACTCCTCAGGCTCAGTCTTTACAGAAGAGTGCAGAGTTTCAATCGCCATCGGTTCTGGAGGCTCGGTTTTAATTGGGGTGGAGAAACTGGGTGACTTGGGCTGAGTGGCCGCTTCGGGCTCTGCTTCTGGATGAGAAGCCGGTTCAGGCTGAGTAACTCCATCCGCTTCGGTGCTGCTCGAAGGTGGTGGTGGAGGAGGTGAAGGTGGAGGGGAAGCTACGACGGGAATGACTGGTAGATGACGCACGTCGAGGTCCGACACGTTGGTCATGTAGCAGTGCTGAGGTGGACGCTCGTCCTGTTCTGGGTTCTGCTGCAAATAAAAACAAAAGTGCAGTTAGGATTTTAATTCACAGATAAGCACGAGTGTGACGGTGAAACCTTTAGTACAAACTGAGAAACACACCAGACGGCCGACCTGCTTAATGAGGGACAAAATGTCGACCTGCTTCTTCAGCGTACAGCCCGGGAGGTTGACATCGAACTGCCGAAGCCATTCTGCATCCTGACTTGCGGACTGATCAGACTTCACCAACACAGCACCTGAAATCAGGAGTCTTATTATGACCATATAATTCACTTTACAATTGATTTGAACCAACTTGCCCCCCATATATTTCCATTTTCAGCATTTAGCAGACACCTTTCCAGTACAGTAAACAGTCTGAGCAATGAGGCTGAAGGGCCTCGCTCAAGGGCCCAACAGCAGCAACCTAGCAGTGGTGAGGTTTGAACCGGCAACCTTCGGGTTACTAGTCCCGTACACTAACCAATAGGCTACAGCTGGTCCAGCTACATTCAGTATGTGTTTATTAGGAATATAACATTATGGGATGTCGGTTACCTGGGTTGGCCGTGTCAGGTGTTTTCCCGGTGACAACAGTACCTGCCCTTCCCGGACTCTGCGGAAAAGTCACTTCATAGGACCCGGGCATGCGCACGTGCAGAAGCTGAGCCACCGCTACCATCACCGAGTTAAGATTCTGAAAGAACAACAATTAATGTGGAGTGAAAAATCCCACAACCCTCCCGACCCCATCCGAACAGTCTGGGGCTTAAATACCTTGGCCGCGGCTGCAGAGAGGGTGAAGGTGACAGAAACTTCGTTGCTCTTCGCTTTGTCCCATGAAGTGGAAGAGAAGGCGGCTTTTCCTTCTGCAGCCTCGGGAGCTTTAGTGTCTGGGAAGGCTGTTCAGTAGAATTTGGGGTCATTAAAATGGAAAATCAATCAATTATTCAACTTAAGACTTAAGAACAAATAAGATAAAATGCTGATGGTATTGATGTTTTTGCACAATAATTTTAACTACCTCATCATTAACCATCCACAGAATTTTATACTTAAACCATAATTTATGTCTTGTCTGATGTTTGTTCAATATTATTATAAAGTTTTATCTAAGGTTTTTAGTTAACGATGCCCTACGATCCTGTTCGAATGTACACCTAACAGTATAATCTGAATGATTTGGTCTGAGAAACATACTTGGAATAGCCGAGCGAGGAATTAAAGGAATGATGGGAGAAATGGCCCGCCCCTCTTCTTCTTCCTTAGGTTCTAGAAGATGAGGGAAGCGTGAAGAATCATCCCCCAGCTGGCTCTCGGGAGATGATGCAGGCACTATGTCTGGAACGTCACTTTCTTCATCACTTTCCATTCTGAGAAGCAAAACGTCAAAGTTTCGTCGCCATTTGAGATGAATTTGGAAGTATTGGACTGATCGGTGGTTCATAGCTTACCTGACATCTTCGTTCTGATTATGTGGAGGAGTGGGGAGCGCTGCTAGTATGTCTACACTCTTCACTTCCTCAGGAACGGAGTCTGAAGAGAAGAAAGCAATTCTGTTGGTGTGCATCTTGGTTTATTGATTTTAAAGCCACAGTATGAACTTTTTGTCTATTAAGTCAAATTAAGAAGCCGTGGTTAAGATACTTCACTAGTAATCAGAAGGTTGCTGCCAAGTTGGGACCGTGGACAACCCTTAATAATTGTAAGTCGCTTTGGATAAAAGCTTGTGCCAAATGGCAAAAAAGCAAATACTTAATAATTAAAGGCTGAAGGATCATTCCCAGCACCACCAAGTTCTGTGTTTTTTTATTTTAATGAGCAGCTACAAACTATTAGCTGTGGTGACGATTGGTTTTTATTTAAATGATCATCAACTGCTACTGGTTGGCTGCAACAGACAATGATCAGCTACTTTCTCTGCTATTTAGAGATGAGCGGACTGGGGGGTCGGGGGGTCTGTTGATGCTGCTCAAGGGCACCGAATAAAGAAATTAAGCCAAAGCATGTATCGGGGGAGGATTGAAGGGCGCTATATTTTCCTCAAGCAGCGTTCATTATCAGCAAAACAAACATTGCGTCTTTGGCTTGAAGATTCTGAACTTAACGCTGAACAATGACCTTATTACGCTTACCAGTGTTGCCCTCTGTGGTCGCTCGCTCTTTCTGACCTTCGGACAGTTCCTCCACTACTGTCACGCCATTTAACATCTTGTGCTGAACCGAAGGGGGTGGAGTCGGAGGAAGAGACGAAGGTGGCGTCGGAGGGTTGCTGAGGTGATTCTGAAGATTTGAATTAAACAAATGAATCCGGTTGCATTGTTTTTTTTTCTTCATGTAAATGCATACACAGTTGTGAGTCATTATTCAGGTAATTACATGCATAAAAGCAAAACTGGAGCTGTACCTTGGTGAGAAGCGTTGAATAGTAGTCTGGAATATTGTCCAATACAGCATTTCCGAAAGAGCCCTTCAGCTGAGTTTTGTCCCTGGCTGAGCTGCTCCCAAAAGGAGCAAACAGATCCAGACTTGCCGTGATAGAAGGTTCCATCAGTGGAAGAAGTGACAGTCCCTGAGAATAAAAGGTGGAGAGTATATATTCATCATTTTTTAAATGTAGTGTAGAGAACCCTGCACGATGAAGATTTATGCTGGTTTCCTCTTCATTTCGTACCTGTTTGATCTGCTTCATTATTGCTTCAGTTTTTCCCACCTCGTCTTTTTTAGTCTTCTTCCGAGCGTTCGCCCCGCGCTCTATGGTCTTATTGGTCCGCTTGGCTTTTGACACAGGTGCCGCTTTCTGAGTCAACGATTGCAGATCCTAATGAAATATTGATCAAAAACAATAGAGATGAAAAGCCTGCTTTTGAAGAAGAAAAAAAAATTCAAACTTTTTTCAATTTTACCTCCATGTTGCGTGGCGTCTCCTGAAGTTTCTGCTCCAGCATAGCCAGCTTACTGTTAATATGACCATTTATTTCATTGTGCAGACCATCAGACGGCCTCTGTGATGCCAACTGAAGGTTCTTGGTCCGGAGGAGCTTCTGTAAAAGCTGCTGACCGGTCTCGGTTCGAGAAATCTGGGTGGCAGGATCACCTGGTGGATTTCCCGGACCAGAGACATGACCGGCGCAGACTGCCTCACCCGTTATTTCTCGCTTAATGGCTGTTGAAGTGTCATCACTGCCACCAGAGTCACAGTTAATCTCAGGCGGTTCCTGTTTTATGTTCTGGAGGGTGCTCTTGAACAGGACCGCTTCATTAGACCCCAGGGTAGACTGAGGAACTTCAGTCACGATCGTTGAAGCCTGAACAGTTATCTGTGATAGGCTTGGTGTCGGCTTGGCCGATGGGCCGTTAAGCGGAACAGCAGTCATTGGCTTCCGTCCCCCTGGGCTGTGGTACTCGGATTTGAGGCTTAATAAATCTTGAGTCTTTGGTACAGGTGATCGTAACGGTGATGCTGCTATTGCTCCGGTATTACTAAACGGACTACTTTTTCCAGCAGAACAATCAGACCTAGAAGCGGGTGACAAGCTGGTGGAAAATACAAAGGCGCCCAGTTCGTTTTTAGCAAAAGACGCCGGACTTGAGCCAGGTTCAAGCATGGAGGAGCTGCCGGGAGAACCAACATGGGAAGGAGAGGCCTGATAGGGGCTGAGTGCTCTCACGCTGAGCGGCTGCTGCTGCCCTGGTGGAGTCTGACGCATGCCCATGAGTGGTCTTTGCTGACCGGATTGTGGGCTCCCAGGTGAACCCTGACCCATGAACTGACGAGGAGACATTGGTCTTGCCATCTGTCCAAGAGGAGTCGGGCGAACCTGCTGCATCATTGGTCTTGTCAGAGGAACCTGACCTCTTAGCATTTGATGCTGCTGTTGCTGGGGATTTGCACTAAACTGGGGCGAGACTCCTTGTGAAGGCTGCTGAGGGTACTGAGAAGCCATGACAGATGGCTGGCCAATCGCTCCTTGCTGCGGTGCAGGTCCGGCTTGGCCTGGATTCCCGGGAAACACACAGGGGTGCTGCTGCCCCTCTAGAGGAATTCTTGCTCCGACAGGCTGCCCTTGAGGGCCCTGGAGGCGCATCTGGGGCTGCCCTTGCATTCTTAGCATCTGACCCTGTTGCTGAGCTTGGCGCTGGGCAATTATTGCATGGATTTGCTGCAACTGCTGGTTAGGAGGTAGATTACGCAGCTGAGGGTACTGTGCAATTAAGGCTTGGATGTTTATCGAAGGTCGTATTTGTCCGGGAGGTGCACCCGGCCTCTGAGCCATCATTTGTTGATTTCTGTTCATCTGCTCGAGCATGGCTTGTTTTTGGGCCATTAAATCCTGTTGCGGATTTGAATTCGCAGTGGTAACGGTCTGATTCTGGCCATTCTGCTGTCCCAGCACACCTTGCAGTTGCTGTGTGACGTGTTGGCCACCTTGTTGCTGCTGCTGTTGGGTGACTAGACACATCTGCTGACCTTCCTGCTTCACGTTCAGAGCAAGTTGCATTTGTTGATCTTGAGGTTTTCCGGTCTGCTGGTTGTTCACATAGCCATGCTGCTGTATGGTGCCTGTATTCTGTCCCGGTTGCTGCTGTGTTGCTTGCTGTGGAGCCATATAAGTAACGTTTGTTTTTTGTTGTCCTGCTGTTCCTGGCATGTCTCCACTCAGCCCTTGTTGCAGCATCTGCACTGGATTCGCGAGACCACCCTGCTGTGGTGGGGTTTTAGGGCTGAGGATTCCCTCTTTCTGGGCTGGGCTTTGAACCTCCTGCGCGCGCCCTTGTACACTTTGCTGTAGGTTCTCCACATTGCCTGGCATACCAGTTGACGGAGGCGCTCCCAGCATGCCTTGTGTTTCTGAGGAGCCCACTTGAGGCGGTTGCCTTTGTGCCATCTGCTGTTGTTGGAGCTGGGCGAGATTCTTCGCCGTGTTCTGTTGCTGCTGAGTAAGAAGCATACGCTGGGCCAAGAGCTGCTGCTGCTGAGGAGTAAGCTGGACCTGTGGGCCTCTGAGAACGTGCTGTGGATCGCTGGGTACTGGCTGGGTCATCAAACCCTGAGATCTCTGCAACTGCTGGACAGAATGATGGCCAGGCATGGCTTGCTGACCCGGAACCACATTCTGATTCGGAGTCACAGGCTGAGCCATGGCATTCGTCTGTCCCTGAACACCCGGCTGGTTCCCCATCATGGTTTGAGGAACCTGTAATGCACCATGCTGATGTTTCTGATTAGGAATCAATCCTTGCTGCAGATTTGGTTGCTGTTGCCCCATTAATGGGTTGCTCATCATAGCTTGTGGTGACTGACCAGGCATAGGCCCTGCTTGCTGCCCCATAACACCTGGCTGTTGACCAGGATGTGATCCAGGCGGTTGGCCCATCATAAGCTGCTGCTGCTGGAGTTTTTGAATCATCTGCATTTTTTGTTGTAATTGACGTTCTTGAAGGAATCTTGGGTCTGGACCTTGTGCCCCAGTTCCCTGAAAGAATCCCCCGGGCGTACCAGGTGGTACAGTGCCAAGCGCTCCAGAATGAGCAGACTGGACAGCATTGAACGGATGACCTTGCGGCATCCTGACGGGCATTCCACCTTGAGGCATTCCACCTTGAGGCATTCCACCTTGAGGCATTCCACCTTGAGG
>JAYDZF010000018.1:2393977-2406467 GCA_034509105.1 Microcambeva barbata | reverse complement strand
ATATTGCACCTACTAACAACTGCCATGAGAGAGAATCATTGCTTTTCACGTCAGAGGTCATAATGCTATGCCTGGTCAGTGAAAATTTCAACTAATCCAAGCCTTTTGGGGGGGAACTTACTGATGATGCCTTGGACAAACTGAGGAGGCTTCAGTTTTGGCGGGACCTTTTTGATGCCTTTGCTTTCCTGCAATTAACATAAAAATCTTTAACCATTTAGTGAAATTCAAACTTGCATTTAGGCAAACTATGTAAAAAAAAACCCACACAAACCGTTAATGATTCTGGTCCGAGAAGAGGCTGAGAGTCTGAACTCCCTGGAGCTGGGGCGAGTCTCTGAGCCAAGAGTGAAACCGGTGGTCTGAAAAGATCAACATGGTATAAGAATGGCTTTGCTATGAAGAAAACTGGAAATGTATTTCCATAATGAATCAAGCAAAGTACCTGTTGATACCAGGAGGAACACCCATGGGTTCTTGGGTCAGAACTCTTTTGATGCCTTTCAATGCCACCATTTTTGCCTTGGCGATAGGGTCCATGATATCATCTGTCATAAACTTATCCAGATCTAAAGGCACAGCAGATGGATGATAGATTGTTTGATTATTAGGATCTTAACATGTTTATACTTTGGTTACATTCATGTCAGGAATGGTATATATAATCTAACCACAATGCAATACCATTCATGAAACAGGGTTAACTATACAATTTTTTCCTGATTTTTTCCAACGACATGAGATAGAAACATTAACAAAAAAGTACTCAGATCACAAAGGACCCAGATCAACAGAATCAAACCCAGGACCCTGTTGCACATGGATGAGATACGGGAAAGAATCACACCCGATGAACCGCGAGATGACACCTGGCATACCTTTATCGGGAAAAAAGTTGCTCGGGATGGCTTGCTGCTTCGCGAGATGTTGAGTCTGTGCTGTCTGCTGCTGCGGGTCAAAAACTGGATGAACGCCACCTGGCTGTCCTGGTCGCACCATGTTCTGTTGTTGTGCCATGGCCACATGAGGCGGAGGTATGGCCGCGCCGATCATCCTCTGCTGCTGCGTCATTAGCATGTGAGGAGGCCTCACCATCCCAGGCTGAGCCACAAGACCCTGAGGCGGGCGATGATGGGGCAATAAAATCTGACCGGGTCCCGTCTGAGGTTGCTGTTGATTCTGAAGATTGTGGAGGTGGCCGCTTAGTCCTCCCTGCAGGGCGTTGAAGTGCTGCTGTTGCTGCTGTTTTTGGAGCTCTTTATTTTCGTGCTCCAGTAAATCCTGGATCAACAGAGGCAGCTCACTCGATTCAAGTGAGCTCTCCACTTTGTCCAGGTCCACCGCGGGCGAGTGCTGACCCCCGCCGTCTGGAAGCCCGAGAGGATCTTCGGGTAAGTCAGGATGGGGTGTGGCTGGAGAAAAAGGCAGAGGGTCTGTCTGGGCGGGAGGAGGAAATGGTACGGCACCTAGATGTACAGTGCTTAGTGAAGCAGAGGAGTTCTCAGGAGTCGAGATCTTCGATGGCGTTCTGCTGAGAATCATGGAGACAGAATTTTCCATCTCGACTTTGACAGTCGGTGCGGGCTGCTGCTGGCAAGCCGTTCCCATTTCCTCCAGTTTTACAGAAGACTCTACAGAAGCCAGTTCTGTTTTGGAAGGAGAGGTGTCATTAGATGCCATGGCTTCAGTCTTAACCAGCTGCTGTTTGGCTGCTTTGGCGCCCTTAGCACTGATTGCTGTCACCCTCTCTTCTACCTTAACATCTGAAGACCCTGCAACCCCTGGACCTTCACCTTCCGCTTCGACCAGACGCAGCTGATCAGAAAAGACATCCTTGGGGTCGCCCTGATCCAGTTCAGGGTCGGTGTACGCCAGCAAATCGAACTCGTCGCTGTTGAGAAGATCGTCCAGATGTGGATCGTTGGTCTCCAGGCTGTCAAGGTTTCCCAGATCATCGTCGCCTTTATCAGGATCCAGGTCAAGTGTGAGGTCATCATCCTCAACTCCAGCTTCGTGCCCCGGGTCAGCCAAGTCTTTGGCAACAAAAGGGTCAAGGTCGGGCACTGGCAAGCCGACGTTTCCTTCAGCAGACCGCTGTGCGTTTACTGGCGGGTTTTGAGAAGCGTGGTGCTGCAGGCTTGACTGAGCAACATGTGGCATGTTTAAATGAGCAGGCACTTGTTGCATCTGCATTTGAGACTGACTTGGAGGAATATTGCTTTGCTGTGCCATTATTACACCCAATCCAGCTTGCGGCAGCCTGGCAACTGGCCCGTTCTCTGCCCGGGAATTGAGAGAAGGTTGCAAGGACGTTGAAAGGAACGTAGAATTCACGTCCTGCTGTTGTATGAAGAGACGAGGTCTGGGCTGGGGAGCTCTTTGCATGAACTGTGGTCCGAGCGGTAACCTCTGGGCATTATGCTTTAATTCTATGAACTGTGGCGGCGGTGGTCCGGGCACACAATGTTGCACGGTCTCCGTTCCAGGACTCTGAGACACAGCAAGGGGATTTGTCATGGCTTGCATGCCTTGCATACGTAGAGGGTTGGTTAGAGCGGGATTAAGGTGGTGCCTCGGCCCGATGTCCATCACTCCCGGTTGCGAGAACCTTTGAGGGCTGGTGGTCTGACCCTGCCACTGAGCCGGAAATGACGCATGAGGATACATTCCCTGGGGGATGGTAGGTCCTGGTTGCCTACATCGAAAAGAAATATAAATATTCCAATGATGAATTAGGTTAGCGAGTTTTCAGACACATCATCCAACACACCCGAGGAAAGCTCGTATGTGGATCAGCTTTGTGCTCTGAGCCACACGCAATAGACATTAACACTAGTCTCTGTGCGGACATTACCCATCAAACCAAAAGAGGTCATAAGTCCCTTCCAATTTGAATTCCCCCCTCTTCAAGAACCGCAATCTGATCCTAATGTGGTTTACAGGGTATAACATAAATCCTCCACCAATGTTCATGTTTAAGTTCAATATTGTAGACTTACATGCATGGGTTTCGACCCAGCCTCACCCTAAATTAGGTGTTTTTAAGCATTAAAACTGTTACATTCAATACAGAAAATGTTACCTTAACTTATAAAATTGTACCTTATCACGCTAGGGTCCATAAGACCAGATGTTCCAGAAGGAGGAGCCCGACACAGCTTTTCATCCACTGCTCCCATAAGCTGAGGAATCCTGCCTGGGATGGCAGCTGCTCGGTCCTAGACATCAAGTAAATATGTTTTAATAAGGCACAACAAGTAACATTTTATATCACACAGAGAGAGAAATAAGTCATTTATAGCTGACATTTAGTGTTTATATTGTTAGAAGTACCTGGGGATACGGAGGTGGTGCTCGCTGGGCTTTGTCTTGTTGAAAACCTGCCATTTCACCTTCCTGCCAGTTTGAAGTGTTACTGCCGGCTGTGCTTGCTTCTTTCTCTTGACGAAGTGAATTCCTCTGCATTTTCTGTCTGATCAAAAATTCCCGAAGTCTCTGTTTCTAAAATAAAAATACCATACGGGGCGCTTAAAATCAAAATCACATTACAAATCCCTGAAGATGTTGTTCATTTATTAGTTTCTGTACCTGTCTGTGCTTTTCAAGCTCTGCTGGACTGAGCCCTATGAGAGACTGGTCCTGAGCAGAAGAAAGCTCGGGCAGCTCTTGGGTGCCTGGCAGAACCGATACGGCGTTGACATCTTGATTTCCAGACGTCAGCAGGGATTTCGTGTCAACGTCAGAACCGGTGCTCTGCGGTAAGAACGATTGCTGGAGTTGAGCTTGAGCTTGCTGAGGGGTCATGACCTGTTTATGGATCATCCCTGGCTGCTGGCACACCTGTGGAGCATCCGCGCTGGGGCTGTGACTGAAACTCAAATGTCCTGAAGGTTTTCCCGTCAGTGGATCCCCGACTGAAGGTGAACACGGAGGCTGGTGGGGCGAGCCTCGGAAGGATGCCTCGGAGACGGCTGAAGCCGGACGAGGCGGTTTAGCCAGGGAAGTGAAGGCATCTCTAGACTGAGGTCTCGAGGGTGGTCTAGAGTGAGGATCTGGAGACTGAAAGCGTGGCGTGGCTGGTGAGTGCACAGAAAAGCCATCATTGGAAAGAGCTCCGGGAGTCAAAGGTGACTGGGAACTGCCTTGTGACTGAGGGCTTGATGCCACTTTTGGATAAGATTCTGGTTGAGGTCTCTGAAGCAAAGGAGATGGACAGTCTCCTGGTTGTGGACGAGGCGTATGAGGTGACTGGGCACAGGAATCGGAGAACGTAGAAGGGGACTGGCGATAGTTATCGGGATGGCTGGGAGATGCGCCGGGGGGATATGGAGTAGACGAGCCTCCACAATCGCCCATATGCGTTCGAGGTGTCAAAGGAGCTTTGAACAAGCCGTCTCCGGAGTCGAAAATTCCTGCAGGGGAACCGATTCCTAGATCTTGCCGGCCAGCACAGGCACGTGGAGAAGGAACGCTCATGTCTGCCCTGTTCTGCGCCATTGTTCCCGGCGAAGAAGCAACCGCCGAGGGAGAGGGAGACGACGCATACTCTTGTCGGAGTATTCCTTGTTGGCTACGATGGCAGTCTCCATGGGGCGTGTGGGGCGGAGAAAACAAGGGGGAGTCTCCAGCCTTGTGTCGAGGACTCTCGGGTAGGCCTACAGGTTCCTGAGAGGGCATTTGGGACTGATGTGGAAACATGGGCTGCTGAGGTTTGAAAAACGGGTCGACCTGCTGAGCCCTGCGAGGAGTACCGGGCTGTATATCGATCGAGCCGAGACTGGCTGGCCGTACCTGAGGGGTACCCTGTGGGCCAGGTAAAGGGTAAACTGAGGAGGCTTGCAAGGGACTGGCGGAAGGTTGTGAGTAAGGAGTTGATGGCTGAGATGGAGGCTTGGAAAAAGGGTTTGCCTGAAGGTCTGATGAGCCCAAAGCCCTCAGAGGTCCATCTGGAGAAAAGACTGAAGAGGCAGTTTCTGGGGTGAAGGGAAAGGGACTCTCAGCAGAACTTGGTTGAGAGGGAGTGGACAGAGAGCCGGAGGGTGGTGGGATTTGAAGGTGCAAAGTGGGACGCTCTGCTTTTATCCGAACCGGCTCGGTTTTGATAGGCCTTAGCACCTGACTTTCTGCTTGCTGGAAAGAGAAGAACGATGGGAAGAATATTTAGTGTCACCGGTGACCGTACTTGTACTTTTAATGGGTACTAAATTTCTCCCCTATCGTTTCCCAATCAACTTGTTTTCAATTCCCTGGACCAAGATCATCACATGAGATTTAAATATGAATGTGATGACGCATTAGACAGCTGTGCCACCAGAGCATGACCCCATACGGGGTGTAAATGTAACATGGTCACACAAAACACGTAAGAACACCAGAACTGAGATTGTAAATACATCATATCAAATCTCAGTTCTGCCATCCGACTAGGCGGCTGTATGAACAAAGATTGGCTGTTGTTCACAGGGTATGATGAGTAAACAACGACCTAAGAACTAGAGCCTCTATTGGCTGGTTGAGGTATCTGCAAAAGAGTCGAGGAATTGTGCTGAACAGTCTCCTCTATCGAGGAAGAGAAAGCTAAACAATTGGGTACAGTTTGGACGAGCTAAAAATCAGGGAAAAAAAATAATAAACTATAATAAATACAAAAAAAGAGAGAATAAACAGTGTTGCGGGTTACTGAATTAGAGGCACATTTTCAAATATGAAACCAATCAGGAATTGGTATACGTATAGGCTAGACACATAATTATGAATATAAGTAATTATAATGAACTTAATTAAAAATACCTTCTGGGCCTTGCTGATTCGCTGAGCTGCTCGATTATCTTTCGCTTTTTGCTTGGTAAAAGAAAAATAAGACGAGTTCAAGTAGCCACTCAATCTAATCATACACAATACAACAGTAAAAGTCTAAGGATCTCACACTTACCAGAAAAGGAATCTTGTCAGGAGCTGATACTTTCCTCCAAATCTTCATTATCTGTTTACATCGACTAGCCCAATCTGCCAAAAATCATTTCAAAAACATATTTTAAATGATGCCAAAAGAAACACCCATGCACTCATGTCAAATGATGTCTGCTTTTCCCTACTGACCAGGATAATCTTGCTTCAAGTTAGGGAAATTGACGTTAGCGTAAAGCACAGGTGAAATGGTGGACAGATTTCCGAGTTCCTCGTCTTTTTCCCATCGCTGTAAACTGCGCTGATTGTAAGTCAGACCATCGCCTTCTGGTTCCGTCGGAGTAGGGGGCGTCGTGGGCGTGGCTGGAGTAGATGGCGTCGCCCAGGGACTTTCGTCATCCTGATCAGGACTAGAAATCCCAAATAAAAATAGCTAAATGTTCTAAAACGTTTCTCTCGAACAAACAATCTTTTTAGTGGAATCATGATCGTTCTTACAGCATGTCAAAGAATGGTGACTGGGAGAGTCCTGGAAACGGTTCTATAGGAGCAGATGATCCAGAACAACCTGTGGGATAAAAATGGACAAGTTACATAATGACTAAAAGCTTCGTCAGTGCCGTAACATGGACGGACTCAATAAAATCTGTTTCTCCATACCAGCGAGGTTTCTCTGGGGCAAACCAGAACGATTAAGCTCTCCTTCTTGAGAAGGTTTCATATTCATTTCTGTCCCATCCGAAGGTCCAGGTACCTTATGGGAACCCTGATCACCGTCCTGATTGCTTGTTCCTTGTGGAAAAACGAAGAATGTACAATTTTACAATTTAGTTCCAAACTATCCTTATGTTTTTTTGAACCAGCTGAACTCTGAAATTAAGGGGGAGGGGGGCTCACCTGCTCCAGTCATCACTAAACCAGACAAGAGAAGAAAACACAAGAAATATTTAAAAACATTGAGACAAAGGTTTAAAATCTGAGTTCTGATCAATCTACAGTCTTGTGACTTACATTTTGTCTCCCCTTGAGACTTTGGGCAATCAGATTCTTGTTTAAGGAGCATAGACCCTTCAGGTGCTTTATTTCCAACCTCACCTATAATGAAAGACATGATCAATGTAAAACAACGACATTATCGTATCATAGTGACTAAAGTAAAATGACTAAAGTATTTAATAGACGATCATACCCAACTCGGGCGCTGTAGGTCTCACTGGAACAGCGGGTAATGGGGGTCTCATTAGGACCTGAGAAGGTCTCTGAGCTTGAGGGGCTAAAAAAACCCTTTTACTCAAGTCAAGCAAGGTCTTTCCAAAGAAGGCTTCTTGCAGGTATGCAGGAAACATGTCTTCTAGTTTGCTTTTCTTTCGTCCTCTGCGCTTTTTGGCTTGTTCTCCATCTCCTTCTGTGGCCCTGACTTCAGCAGGATCATTGTCAGGATGAGGGCCTAAACGAAACGTTAAGTAATGGCCGATTTAATTAATAAAACATGAATACTGACGTCTCTTTTTTAATACGTTGGCGGTCACGATTCAACTTGCCTTCCTCAAGTTTCATCTCTGTGGCCTGTCCGTCAGCCACATCACCGGACCCGGACAAAGTCTTCCTTATCCGAGTGTGACATTTCCTCTGCCGAACCATAAACCCTCCGATTCCTAAAAAGAACGGAGGTTTCAGCACTTTAAGCCTTCTAGAGCTGATCAAATACAAAAGACGTTTAAATGAGGAGTGTAATCGGTGACCTGGTCTGTACGGTTTCCGTTTCCTCTTTTTGCCATCATCCGTTTCCTCCGTCCCTTTGTCACAATCGGCTGACCCCTCTGGGCCGCCGTCAGCTAAAGGATCTTTGTCCACGCAGCCATCTCTATCGGGGCTTCCAGAAGCATCCAGCTTTGATTCACAGTCCATTAACTCAGCACAGCCTGTGGATGCAGATCAGACAAATTTAATAAAGGCAATGAAACGAATCAAACCCTGAAGTGACAGCACAGAGTCAGCCATCTATGCTATAGACAATGCACCTTAGATACACAACCAAAGCGATCAAAGCAATCCATAGGTTATTGTTTTATTTATTGTAAAGTAAAAATGACCTTTTCCCTCATCTCCATCTCCCTCCCCCTCTTTCAGCTCCAGACCATCGGGAACTTCATCGAGGCAGTTGCCCAGTCTGGAGCGGCGCTGTCTGCGTTTATGCAGGGGGGACATGGAAATGCTGCGCAGCAAAGACATTCCCGTCTCAGTCAGCCACACACCTTCCAATCGGTAGAACTGTGGCTCTGGATGAGAAGGAATTAGGAACAGAATTACACAAAAGCATTTTCTTCAACTCATTAGTCCTATTAACCAAAATAATGATGCGCTTTCTCCCTTATCATCTTCCCTTCCATTGTCTGGGGATCCCTGAATGCACCTAGGCAACTCATTCCCTTAACGTAACATGTCACCCAAGCATTCTGTACAGGCACCTCACTATCGACCAATTAAAGTTCTTACACAACTTTTGAAGACCCACACACACTCCAGCCGACCGATGGCAACACTGAGTTTAGAAGCAAAAGTACAGAACCATGTCACTAGCTAGCTCAATAATAATAATTTGACAAGCACACAGTCTGAACAGAACATAATAGAACATGCACAATAGAAAACGATGTGGATAGAATGCTGATCTGGGCCGATGTACTTTTGGTGAAAATGCATAGAACGGTTTACAAAGGTCTGTAAACTAGAACAGAACAGAACGCGCAGTCGGTCAAAAAGAGCTATAAGAGGTGTTTAGCCAGTCAGACGTACCAGGTTCTTTCATTTTAAAGACGGACATCATTGGAGGCTCAACTGCAGTAAAAAAATAAATAAAAGTTTGACAAAAGTACTGATACAGTCACATTGTTTTAGCAATAAGGCAGAAAACAAATGCATTCGCCTTGATTAAAAATAAAAATAAAATCCCTTACCAACAGGTCTTGGAACAAATGGAGTACAAGCTGTACAGGCAAAGCCTTCATCTGACGCTTGTTCAACCTCATCCTCAGTATATAAACTCTCACATACAGCATGAACCCATCTACAACACATTTAAAAATCGATTCAGATCGACGTTTGTACTGCCCGAGTACCTGAAATAAATTTACACAGAGACCTCACCTGTCACAGTGCTGGCACTGCAGGAGCAGCTCTTCCTCCATGAAGTTCTCATGGCACACGGGGCACGTCACCAGGCTGGCACAGGCGCCGCAGTGGTTGTAGTTGTTCTGCCACTCGCAGTGAAACCCCGGCGAGCTGGAACCGCAGTGCATGCAGCACACACACCTGGAAGAAATACGAAAGAAGACTTCTGAGTAGGGCAAAAGTGATTCCTTTCATTCACGCCAGCTCGAGAGAAAAAAAGCCGAGGGTTGCGTCCCAAATCACACACCGGAACAGCATTTAGACCGGAGACTTTTCACACTGTTCAATAAAAAGTACCTTCACCTCCTACTGTTCAGTAAGAAAGTGTGATTTAGGACGGAACCGAGTGCAGAATGAAAACAGAGCAAAAATAACAGAGGAGATCAGAAAGAAAGAACTAAAGCAGATGAAGATTTTATACTTCTGTTGTCGACATGATGACTTTTTTCATTACCACACACACACAAACACTAACACACCCTGTCTAACAGGACCAATCCTGACAGAAATTATGTTTTTTGATCCTTTAAAACATAAAAGATTTTATAAATAAAAGATTTATTTATTAATGTTGGCCATGGAATTATAAATAGAAAACTCAATTACAAAAATAATTATTAGCGGCAGCCCTACTTATTATTCAAAACATTTGTGTCTCAACACATCGGCTGTGAATGTCATGACCAGATTAAAACTAAATGTAACTGGCACCAAATGGGCCGAGACGACCATTGGTATCGATGCCCAGCAAACCAGGTGCAGATCTAAGATTCCAACTCATGAACCACTGAGGAAGTTCCAGGTACCATTTGCACTTCCAGCCTCCCTTGGGCACGGTGTGCAAGGGTGGATCCAGGCAGTAGGTGTGATAGCTGACATCACAGTCATCGCACAGCAGAAGCCGCGAAGGATCCGAGGCTTTCCCGCACACCTCGCACACGATGCACTCGAGACAGCGCCAGCCTTTTCTCAGCATCATCTTGGTGATCTGGAGAGGACAACGAAACGGCAAAGAATCAGAAAGGTATAAAAGTAAACAAACTCAAGATTAAATGAAAAAAAAAAAAGTGCAGCGCTCTACCCACCTTGCTGTTTACGCAGTACGGATGGTAGCACTGTGAACACTGCGCACATGCTAGCAGCTGGCCCTCCGCACCCCGCCCGAAACTGCCACACACTACGCACATGTCCTGAACAGAAGAGAAACTCCGATGTGAGAACCTCGTCCTCTGAGATATCGTGATTATGCCACAAAGACCACGAGTCTCATTTTTACCTGCAGCAGGACGAATTTATCAGTGTTGGAAAAGAGCACCACTGTGTTCTGCATCGTGTCGTCCTCCTCCTCTTCGTCTTCTTTATTCAGTCCAGTGTCCGCATTCAGGGTTTGCTATGGTAATTACAGTTTAAGTTTAGGTGTGACATGCAAATCAGTAGAGACGACAAGCAGCCTTTAAAAACACACGTCCTTTTAAACCAATATGAATGTAAAATTTGAACAGGCACATTCACTGTTGATTGATTAGACAAAATGTGACTGCAATAACATTATTTAGGATTTTTAGGTCTTTATTGACTTTGGTGTCTTCAAGACTTTCAAGTCTTGAATGTCACATACCGTCATAGATACCTTTGTATCAGAAAGGGCCGCGTTAAACAAACAAGTTATGGTATTTACTCACACTAACAATCAAACATTTTAATGGACTGTGCAGAATTAAACAAAGAAATGAAGTCATTGTGAGCGAATACCATAAACAAGACTCACAATGAAGGCATCGATGCAAGAGGCCATCGCTTTAAGGCGTGATCGTCCTCGTCCTCTTCCACTGCCACCGCCTCTTGGTCGTCGCTTCCCTGGGAACCCGCCTCCCCGTCCATGCTGGGTGACGAACCGAACGATTTGAATGTGAACGTACTAGATCAAGCGGCGTATAAAAGTGAACGTCGGCTGCGTTGCCCTACCTGTTTTACTCGGGAGCGTCCCGGTGATCCTCTGCGCTTCATCTTCTCGCCGTCGCACTTCAGGGAGTCGAAGGGTAAGGAGTCGTCCGTCTCCGTGAGCAGAGAATCGGAGCGCAGCCTGCAGGACGGAACCACCCCGAGATCCATGGACAGCATCTGGGAGTCGGTTTCTCCCGGTGAGCCCGGGAAGCCACCGCTGCTCTCGTCGCCGTGACTCATGTTGGACATCTCATCGTGCGGGGCACCGGGATCGTCCTCGTCCTCGTCATCGTCGTCCGACTGACCCGCTCGCTCATCCGTGTCCGACGCCGAGGGGATTTCCACCTGAGGGATGGTCGGAGAAGTCCTGCCCGTCAGAGCCTCGTTGTGGCCTTCTGACCCCGCCTCTGTCGTGTCCATTGCAACAGGCTCGGTCTTTTCCAGGCCGGCAGGGGTTGGACTCTGCGAGGAGGAGGAGGAGGAAGAATCCGGAGGAGGCTCCGTTAGTGCAACGTCTGCATCACTAGACGAGTCCTTCGCCTCGTCTGAGCTGGGTTTCTTTTGGAGCTGGACATGCCGTATTGCTTCATTGTGTTCATCCTCCAGTGTAGAGTTTGTGACTGGGGTAGCAGGGCTGTGCACTGAGACCTGGGTGTCCTGAACTTTTCCTTCTGTACTTACAGCACCATCAGCCCCCGGCTCACCGCAGTCTCCAACAGAATCACCTAAAATCATTTGGATCAGTGATAAGCACCAGGATCACACAGCAACTTCAGATGTTAAATATTACAGTCCGAAACCCAACGTACGTATCCCATGCCTCCTTATTCGAAGAGACCCTTGTCTTGTTTATCTAGGCTTTATGTATGATTACCTGTAACTTCAGCTATAGAGGCCGACTCCTCATTTGACACACCGCCGCCCAGTGGTGGCTCGTCAGGAACCACGGACGCCACTCGCTGTGATCCCTCTTCGGTTATGCTTGTGTCCGTTTCATCCGCCTCAGCTTTAGTTTCTGAATCAGAAGTACTTGTTTACATAGAGATCAACCGCTAACAAGACCGAGACTCCTCTGCCTTCCTCTAGTTGGTCGGAGAAATCACAAACAAGCAGAATACAGAACGTACCCAACTCCATTGGCTCCTCTGCGTCGGTCTTCTCCTCCATCTGTGAAGATGATGTTTGTGTTTCGGAGAGCACGGCGGGCGTTTCACTGCATATTGTGCAAATGCATTTTTCTTCAGGAGGTTCTGAGACAGATGCACACTCGCCATGTACCCATCTGATGGTGGGGGGGGAGAAAATGCCAGCTAAAGATCAATTTTACTCATTCAATAACAGTGTATAAAGAGAAACAGTTATTTATTTACTATTGTGTGTGACAAACCTTTAAACAGATTGATAAAAACTAGTTGTGATTAAGGACGTAACGATACACTCTAGCCGCGGTGTGATACGATTTTTTGAA
>JAYDZF010000018.1:2377034-2388992 GCA_034509105.1 Microcambeva barbata | reverse complement strand
GCTCAAAGAAATTTTAAGGGGAAGATGCATTTCATCAGGTGGTGATGTGTAAGCAGAGTGCAACAGTGGCTACTTGCCAAATCAAAAACATTTTAGTTCATTGCTGGCTAAATGAATCACAAAGGAAATTCTTTATAAATAAAGAATATTAAGTGCAGGATAGTTTGTTTATGTGGGATCTGAACGTCATGTTTACACTTTGATTACATTCATGACAGGAAACAGTTACTCACTAAAGAAGAATCATCAGTACACAAGTTATTTCGAACAGTCATGGACACTAATCTCCAATTCACCTCACGTGCATGTTTCTGGACTGTGGGTGGAAACAGGAGCACATGGAGTAAACCCACGCATATACGTGGATAACTTGCAAACTCCACACATAAAGGACCCAGACCATCCCACCTGAGGATGGAGTTCAGGACCTTCTTGCTGTGAGGCGACAGTGCTACCTCACTTAGTCCCTGTGCCACCCAAAGTGCAGGAACCTTTCAATATGACTTCAATTAAAAAGAACTACTGAACTAAACCCACTGTAAAACCCTGAACTACTTAGGCAATGTACTGGCACAATCATTTAAGAAAAATCACTTTGAATCGAAGTGTTGACAAAATGTCTTGTTTACATTCCTCCTGTCAGTCACGTTACACGCGTTAGTCCCACCCCAGCTCACAAACCCACACATGGCAGACCCATGTGCCAAACATCTATTACAGATGCCCCAAAATTTGGTTGTTAGGTCCAAGGGTAGAGCGAAAATAAAATCTTGGGACTGCTTCTGTGTAAATCTGTCACTTTTTTACGTCTTTTCATTCACTCTGATCTTAGAAGCTGTTCTTACAAGTAACACAGTTGAGGATTTGGACTCGGTGGTTGATTTGTACGTTAGATGCACATGTTCGCGTGAACCAGCTGTTCATTCATTTAGTGCTCGCGCGAACCTGGATGTGGAAGTAAACCGCTGGAACATGCAAACAAACCCCAGATAATCTCCTGCTGAATCAAGAACCCCAGTTACGATCGTTCAGGGTAACGATATTATAAAATGAACTTCAACACACGGGACTACAGTCAACCTGTCCGGCAAACACGCGAATACAAACATAAAGCATTTAATACAAACCATGAAGACGAGTTGGAGTCTCAGCTCATTGTCCTCGGTCACACAGATGTTCGGATACAAGAAGTTACTGATTAAAATAAACGCGCTTTAAGTCCTCACACAGCTACATACACACATTACACCACATCCAGCTCCTGCACATTAGCTTAGCATAGCCAGCTAACCGGACTAAACTAATCCTGCACAAAAATACTCACTGCGTGCACCGGAGCACAAAAATAAACTCATAATAGAGCCCAGGTGAGGTCGATGCGTAAAATAGCGGACGAATAAAATAATTAAAAAGCACAAATAAAGAAACGCCGACGCTACTTCCTTCATATAAACCAACAGTTAACGCACATACACAAAGAACACACAACTTCCGACTGGTTCGCTTGCCGTGGCGAATCCGGCCAGAAACACGAGCCTTACTACTAAGTTCCGCCAAAGTTTTCATCTTAGACTAATTTACTTTTTACGATCTATGCATATATTTAAATAATCCCACAAAAAACTAAATTTTGCTAAATGTGTATTTGGTCGTAATTCTTTATTTGGTCATAAAGCAAACAGAAAATCCTAAAGCACTGATGTGCATAAAAATAAATATATTATTTTATGCTTTTATTTCATTCATTACATGGCCTATGCGTAATAAAACTCAAATTATTGAGGTGAGGGACCATCTAGATTTCTCAACACCACACAAAAAACACACAAATTGTATTTTAAATGATAAATAGTACAATTAAGTGGTACAGTAGAGCACTGAACAACAATTCATGTTCTTACACCTACATATTATTTATTTGTAATGGTACTTTGAGCTTTATTTCTATTTTTCTGAACCTGCTTGGTACTAATGTTTGTATATGACTGTGAGCTTTATCTAATGTGTAAAACATTTTAACTAAAAATAGAGCATTATGTTTAAATGACTAAAATAATAATAATGTCAAATAAATGTGAACAGCATATCTGACATGTGGTGTTGGTGCTTAAAATATGGCTCTACCACAATGTGGGTTTTTTTGTTTGTTTTATTTTTATTACACAAGACAAGAAATGATGACAGTTTAATACTGATATTGCAATATCTTTCCACAAGAGTGAATTTCTTTTATCACTGAAAATGTTTTTGCTTTACTATCCCATGAACTATCCCATACCTTGTCGTTTGACTATTTTTATGCAGAAATTATTTTGTGTAAGTGTAAACCATTTAAACCATTTGAACTTTGACGCCCGGCTTTCATATTACCAGTACACCGTTAAATATCGTTGCCACCACATCCCTTTATTTCCATGTCTGTTTCCTCCTACCAGAGCAGCCACTGGGTAGAGAATGTCACTTAACAGACCATTGAAATATTTCCTAAATGTTTCTCACCTCGTGTTACAATATGCATCATGGTGGAGTCTTTAGAGATATATGCTTTGTGAAATGTATATGTGCTAATGTTTGTTCATGTTTAATTTAAACTATCCCAAGCCCAAAAATGTACCATTACAATTAAGCAAAACACTCTTGGCCATACCTTTACTGATTTAAAAAACAAACTCCACCAATACTGAAAATCAAGAACTAAAATGACATTTGACTTCTAAAACATGTTCTACTGGTTTATATTTGTAGTTTCTATTATGTTTAGTGTGCTGATAAATACTGACAACATTAGCCAAACTTCAACAGAATAATAAGAGGACAAATAAATGTTTTCAGTTCAGATCATCATTGCTTCTCTGTCTTACATTACTCCAAAACAGGGGTCACAACCAAGTTTTAGATTAGTTTGCCTTTTCCTGCACATTTAAAATACACAAAAACATAATGGTATTATAATCATAATATAAGGGATTATAAGTATATATCGCAAGTATATCGTATTACAAGGGGAAAACACAACAAAAACACCAAACGAAAAACAAATAAATAAAACAATTATTAAACTGCAATGTCTTCTTTCCTTTCCATAATGACATGCCCTTCAATATGTTTTTTGGCAATGATGTATGTTACCCTAAGATAGCAAAATTAACCTTTTAGGTGAATACTAATAAAATGCTTGGGTGGTCTGAATTTTGTTCAGGCAATAAAAGTCATAAACAATACAAAAAAACACAACATTTGCTACACGATCAACCAAATAATCTAAGTAGTAAATATTAATAAAATTTACAAAATCTAGTAGTAAATAACAACACAAACCTTTTTAAACAGCTCTGACAAAGATGCCAAAAGTGGGACAGCTTTTTATTTGGATAAATTAAATCATAATAAATAGATTGAATAATAACAATACGCACACCAAACACATTAATTAAATATATATACTTTCTGACAGGAATACAAAAATATTTCGGTCTGGAAAATGTAGGGTGGAAAAAAACTACAATCTTAAGAGTCAGACCTACATGAATCTTTCTGGATTATGTAAATAAGAACTACATGCAACATGGCCATGCAAATAGTTTAGTCTTTGTGGAAATTACAACTGCACTGTTAAGACAAAGCAGTAGCAACTAATTTAATTCGAAACTACACTGTTTAATCCACTCATACTGGTCCAGGATGCTGATTTCATACATGTACCCTAGTACTGGAATACCAGTAATGGAAGTCTAGTACAGTATGTGAGCTTTATAAAAAGTCGAGCGTCATTTCCTTTGGTTTGAAAATAAGCTCGGTTTATTGTACACATGACATTGCAAACATAATAAATCAAATATTATCATTATTACTTCGTGAAAATGCTCTCGCATTTAAGAGAACAGTACGCAGCTAGTCTATCTTAGCATAATGCTAGCTAATCCAAAATAATAGGTCACTAGACTGGAACCAGCGATGTACAGCGAGTTAAACGCTAAATACAAGCATCATTGAAACGCGTAAGACGTTTATAAACTCCATTTAACACATTATAGTGGATATCTCCATCCAAAATAAATTTGCAATACACTTAAACAGTAAACACCGGACAACGTTGTACAGAGCCAGAACGGCTTTCTATTTAGCGTTGAAGCTAAACTACGTACTAATAGCAGTCTAGTACACAGAGTAGATAACGAAACCACCATCATACCTACAGACCAACAGTTCTATCATACGGCTTATTCCAAAGCACTAAACGACGTTATGATCAACTAATTGACACTAGATATTAACCGAGACCCTCAAATATAAGTCATTTAACCCCGGCATGAATATAGATGCTTTACGTATACAAGTCATTGTTGTTGTTGTCAAAATTAAACTTACGCCAACTAGCTGGTTGTGTTATGCTAACCGGGAAACACGGTTAACGCTTTCTTCGGCTATTACGACGTTAAAACTGTCATGCATTTAAACAACTTCGTGCAAAATAAATGTCTAACTTGTCTGATTTCTCGAAACACGAACTTTGCTCAATTGCATAAGCACGGGAAGAATTTGAACTTCAAATGAAAGCCACTTAGCCATGGAACTTATGCTAAGCTAACCGATAGCAACCAAGGGCACGGTTTGTGCATTTAGGTTAAGTTAACTATGTGTACCAGGTGAACGCAAGTGACCTGTGCAGTTTGTTTAATTTTACAATGCATTTTATTTTCTATCAACAGTCCAAACATCTAGTCAAAGCCTTACAAGCTCAACTGTCAACAACTTCCAACACCGGAGTCCGTACCGGGATAAAAATAAATAAGCACGCAGGATATCAGTGCACTGTAATCAGTTTGAATCATGAAACTACAAAAAAGCGAATAAGTGATGAGCTTACACGTTTAACTACACAAACGACGATCTACGACAGTAGTGAAGTGAACCACTTAGATAGCAATGCACATAAAAACATCAACAAACACAAAATCAGACACAGCAGCATGTAAACTACTTTATTCAGCTGTAAAGCAGAATATAAAGAGTTTAACTCACCTCACACGGCGATACACTCGTCCCGAAACATGGTTAGAAACAATCCCACAAACACAAATCCTCCGTGTTCATGTCATTTCATAAAGCTTAAAGCAGTTTGTTATGGATGTGAATGTGGATGGGGGAAGTGCCTGAAAGCTTCAACTGACTGTAAGCTTGATAATGTATTAGCAGCGTACAAGATGGCTAACCAAATTAATCAGACCGAGTTCATATTGGACCTCTCTCTCTTTACGAGGCTGTACGATAATGTTTCAGATAGAAAAATTCCATCGTCGAGCTTCAAACTGTAATTTTAACGACTTAAACGATTACAATAGTAAACTACGCAAAATAATTTACGTTATAATTTGTCATTAGCATGCATGGCATTTCTGTCGAGTAGCATACACATGTACCAATTCGATTGAACGCAGGTTTTCGTTTTACTTTTTACTTAATAGACCAATTACAATTATTCATAAATCTAATCGGAATTATTGTAAATTATTTGTGATAAGTAAAATGTTTGGAGGGATGATTTAACGCCTTGAATTCAGTTTAGTCAGTCAGGCTAGTTCTTTTTTCCACATTTTTGTGATAATTTATTGTTTTAATAAATGTATGTATATAATACGAGTTGTAATAATTAATTTGTTTTCACACAATATGTTGATTCATTTCTTGAGCTATTGAGAAAGTGTTTTCCAGTGTAAAGTTGATTTATCTTTTCTCCAGCTCAGCATAAATCAATAAGCAAAATGCATGGCATGTTTATCAATTATTTAATACAGAATGAAACCATAATACTATCATATTTCATCATTAAAATCAGATATTTCAGAGATTCAATTTGGGTATTTTTTTATATTGTTGAGGGTGCATAATTTAACTAGTGCATAATTTATCTTTTTATATTTTTAAGCTTTATTACATGCTAATCTGTATGCATAATAAAGAATTTAAAAAATCCTCTCCAAGGTATTGCCTAAATCAGCATCCCTTGTGTGGCAGCCGTGCTTTGGTCATTACTATCATACAAACGGGCCATTTTTGCGGCAAAACCAGTGAAAGTACCACCCAACAAGTAGCTGTAATCAGTCTAACTATTAACCAAAGCGAAAAGAATAGGAATACTGTGAACTTCAAATTACTTTCTACCCAAAATTGCCAACTGCCCATTTAAAAGAATGGCAAATATAGCTGAGTTAAGGTACACAGCTAGAACAGAAAAAAAAAGTATCAACGACAACAATACCCAGATACTGTAGAGAAACTGTAGTTCTTTGTTCACCACTTATCTAAGTGTGCTTCAGCAAGGCAAGAACTGAAAAGATTGTGAGGGAATGAATCAAGTCATGTCCGATGTTATTCTGGGGGAAAAAAAAAATAACAATGGTTCATAGTTTTAAGGATCGTTTTTCCAAATCAGGACAATGCTCCATGTCAGGCATTTTACAGGTTAATCAACTTGTAAACAGATCACTAAAATGCATATCACATGGCTAATACCATCTTTTGAAACATGGTGGCAGCATTATGCTACAGGAGTGCTTCTCGACAGCAGGGACAGGGAGATAATTGAGGAACAGCTTAAAGCAGTCAAGTACAGCTTCAGAGTGCAACTAAGACGGCCAGCCTTTCAACACAACAATGACCCTAGGAGTGGCTTTTATTCAATAAAGCCTAGAGTTAATCTATGATGATGATAGTTGACAGACACTTCCCACTCAGTTTGTTAGACTAAAGCTCTAAAACATGTCATTATTAATAATCAAGTGTAGACTGATGTGTAAACCATTTTATATCCATTCTACTTACAGTAGGCATGCAGGAAAAAGATTTACATGAGAACAATGGTTGACTGGTCCAATTAATATGATTGTATTTACAAATATATGGACAAAAACATACGGCTTTAAGACTTTGTATGAATTCTGATGGGACAAGTCGTAGCCAAGTGGTTAAAATACTGGACTAGTAATCAGAAGATTGCTGTTTCAAGCTGTAACATAAGTCACTTTGGATAAAGATGTCTGCTTTAAATTATGGAACTGTTTTTTATCAAGTTTTTTTGTTTCAAATACAATGTTTGGTTTTATAATTTGTATAATTCAGAGCACATCAACATCAATAAAAATAAGTAGTTCTCTGTAGCTCTAGCCACTTTTCAAACTGGTACAATTCAAAAACAAGGGCCAGATGACTGGAACCACTCCTCTTTACAACCTGGGAAAATTTCCAGTGTTTGCACGTGTAAATAAAGAAATGTAAAAGCGAATCAATATATACAATGGACTGGATTAAAATGTATCCTATTGCCCACAAGCGAGATGTTCACACTGCAGATACAGTGATGTCCTTCTCTTCTTTACAATTCTAATATTAATGAATGGGTGCAGAATGCAGTGGAGAAACATCAAACAAATGAAATAAATGCATTACTATGTCAACAAGGAGGGGGGAAATGTCATGTGGGTGATAACTGCAAGGATTCGTCTTTACTAGGTACTGTGACTATCACGTGAATTATTTATTGACCTTTTTTAAAATATTGATGGATCCCTTCAGATAATTGTTAAAGAAAAGATGCTAAATATATCTAATCACACTACTTGTTATGCGCCTATACTCTCACCTGTGTCCAGTGAATGTTTTTGAAAAATGGGAGGAAGGAACCTGGTAAGATATGTGAAACGGACTCAACTTTGGACCCACTAATTTTATTTATTATCACAGTTATTTAGCAAAATGGAACATACATTCAGACAGTTCAGGTGTGTTTTAACATTTAGGATTTGTAGCAAACTGAATACATTCATGAAAAATCAACTATTAAATGTACAGAATGTGATGAAGACAACAGAGCACAACCAAATGAGTTTTAAGAGCTATTATAAAAGGTCCATATATTATCAATCCAAATGTATCAAAAATAAAATGTTTTTACAGTCCTTTTCCTCTTTAATATAAAAATCTTTAATCTAAATATGTGCCATATACATGCCACAAGTATTACAGTGTACTTCATTTGTGCATGACCAAAACAAGAAATCAGTGTAGGCAGTGGATGAAATGAATGATACGACACCATGTATCATTCCAAGGCTTATAATTTGTATTCCAATAAAATTGCATTGATCTGTTAGTTACTTTGATTCAGATAAATAATTATGACTCATTTTCATGACCCATCCTCGGGCCTTGAGACATAAAATGTCTGAGGATTCAGAAACATCTGAGCGATTATTTGTAGCATCTTTGCATACCAGTGAATGCCTGCTTGTGTTTCATGAACATATTCAGAATATTCTGCACAACTACCTGTGATGTGGTTACATTTACTCATTGTGGCGTGCACCACACTCGAACTGTTATTCATTATCTGTCCTCTGGAAGGAATTTGGCAAGTGGAACACATTGTCTGAACCTCAACAGCACCTTGTTTGGTCGTTGTTTGAGGATTATCTGCCACGAATAGTTTAAACATAATGCGAACAGGCACAAACGCCCAGTGCGCCAGTCTGTGATCCTCGATAGATGCATAGCTAGATGCCAACACGCCATCCACAAATAGGTTTCCATGTTCTGTTAATGGGGCGTAAACTCCAATTCTTTCCTCCTGCATGATGGAGACTATTTTTGATGGATGCGTGCGACCATCCTTTCCAGATATTAGTACATAAGCTCCCCGCCTGACTCGACTGGCAAAGCTAGCGGAATACTCATGGTGGTTTACTTCGTAGCTTGCAGCCATGAAGATGAGGTGATTGGAGGTAAGGGCGAGTTGTTGCCCATCTTCTGTGCTTAAAATCAAGAAGTTGATCCTCATTTTACTGTCCGAATGAATGAAAAAAAGCACAGGACTGAAAATCAAGTCACCTGACTCAGACAGAGCAAGTACTGAGTCTCCAGGCTGTAAATGTGAAACTGGCTTTTGCAGTCCGTCAGACATAGTCACTAGTCCTGATGCTGAGAAACAACCTCCTTTCTCCACTGCAACTGAGTGATCTGAGGCATTGAGAAACAGAGACAATATTAAAAAATCCAAATTAAATAGATAGTAAATATATGAATTGCATTTTTGTAAGTTGCGAACTTGCAATGTAAAGAATCAAACATTTCAAATGGTGCTATTTGATTATTGTAACAAAGCTAAAGCTTGTTTTATTCTTTACCTGTAAAAAATTTGGTACTCTTCTGTTTGCAACAAACACCACAATCATTTATGGGTAGTTAATTAATGCAAGCTGGGATTGTGGGAAGTGTTAGCAGGGTTAGCCGAATAAAAAGTTTGGTTTAGGGTAACCTACTTACAGGTTGCTTGTTTGGTCAGTTTAATTTTGTTTATCAGTCACAAAAGTTGGATTATTTATTATGAGTTATTATAATTTTAGTTCTTCATCTTTATTTTTCTATGTATAATGTTTTTCACTAGTCTTTGGACTTTGGAAAAAGAAACCACCAGAACTGCATCCCAATTTCCTGATCCTCACTCTTTTCCTCTCCGATCGGCACTCCTGTAACAGTGTTGTCAGTAAATCCTCATGTTACTCAATCATACTTACCAGCTTTGACAGAACAGTGGACGTGATACTTGGACTCGTAGTGAACCCAGTCGAATCCGGCTTCCACTGCCAACTGAGCGAGTAGGCCGTACTTTTTAATGTCCCTGTCCGAAGTGGTAATGTCCACAGCACGGCCCTCATAATGCAACGAACCAGGTGGATGATTATCGTCCTCATCCCAAGCCTCTGTCACTCGCAGTCGAACACCCGGCCATTGATTTATAACTGCAATGGCTAACCTGTTAATGAAATCTTTACACCGCTGCAAGAGAACAACAAACAAAAAAGGGGGTTATTTTATATATCATGGATGATAATAAAAAGTGACAGTTTCACAAATGAAAAGCATCTCAAGTTGTCTTTCATTACTTTCATTATAATAATAGTGAAGACTAGGAATACATATTATGCCACTGAAATAGAACTGCAAGCAGGATTCAGGAAATGTACTGACTTTTACCAAAAATGAAAACAATTCCTTGATCAAAATGAACATCTTTTATTTTTGACACATTACGAGAAAAAACAATTCATTGGAAAACACATTTTTGCTTGGAAATGTTGCAGTAAAGAAGGAAGAGGACGTCCAACAGAAAATAGGTGGATACAATTAGAGGAATAAACAGTCCATTAAGAAGCATGAAGACCAGAACAGAAGACAGGATATTCTGGATAAACACAGTCCACATGGTCTCCATGAGTAAGAATTAACTAGACATCACTTTATAAACTTAGTAAAACCTGTAAAAACCAGATCATAATCCGAGTAGCAGAATAACTATTATTTTACGATATGGCTTAGTAAAGAAAAGCTGAAACTTCTTTTACACTTTTTCCCATTGTGTTCACTGTTTGCTAATAAAAGAATAACAAACTATTAAAAGACTTTACTCTTTACGACTGGGTATTTTCTACCCTTGGATGATGGACAGCTAAGGGTGTCCAACAGTTTTAAAAACAATGAAAGCTCCAGCCATTCCAGTGTTTAATTTGGCCTGTTTATAGTCACAATTTAAAACAAGCTACAAATAAAACTTGTCAATGATTCAAGCAAGAATCCTGATGCATTTATGTTCAGCAACAGACAAAAACTTTTTTTTCGATTTGATTTTTGTCCATATGGTAAGTTTAATGGGTCATCCAGACTTGTTTTTTATAAAGGTTTTTATACGTTAAATACCACTGCTCCTTGTACTGTTTGATTCAATGAACCAACAGAAGTTGAAACTTGATGATGATGTGCTAGTGGAAACTATCACCTGGGCACAACTGAATGCTGTTAAATAAGTTGTCTTATTCATACGGGTACAAATATACTATTAGATGTATTTATAAGGCACCTGTTGTGACTCTGACCAGGATGAGGCAGTGGTAAAGGCAACAATAAATAAATGAAGGAGACACTATGTTGCAGTTTAAACAAATATGATGTAAAATGCTTGTATGACTTAAGTTTTAACCACATACTGAAAAGAAGTGACCAAAACTTATTCTACCTTTCTTCCCTCTTAACATCTCATGTTGAACAAAGACTAAACACCCCAGCGCTGGATCGTGTTTTGTCTTTCTCGCTTGGTTTTCTTCACACTTAACAGCAAATGTTTTTGTCTGTGCATCCAACGCAGATAAAGGCCATCAACATCCCCTTCAAAATGCCTCTAACAATCATAACAAAGCTACTGTAACTAATCTGCAACATTCTTTGGCAATTTCCAGCTACGTTACAGAGTAAATTCAAGGTCACATATTTTCCTCCGAAGATAGTTATATTTTCACAGACCCTTTCATACACTTTGAGTTTAATGGCTGTTACAGTCTCATTTTTTGTAGTTTGGTCACAGACTATGGTGAGCTTCTCAGAGCTGGAGATAATGCAGCGTATGATAAAAAAAAACTAGCTTGTCGTGGGAAATCTAGCATAGAGTATATTGAGGCTATTGAATACGAGTGAGAAAGTGCACAAGAGACAGACACGGGGGCAAGAAATGGCAACTAGAGGAAAAAAAAGAGACGAGACCCAGGCCGAGCGAGAGGCCAGACTGGTGGAATGTTTGGGCATGCATTTGTGAATATGACAGAGAAAAGTGAAAAATCAAGCTGGCAAAAACAAACCAGGGGCATTTTTTCTCGCAGTGCTGTCTGACAGAGGCGTTTCATTGTCAGAACTACAATAGGGGCTTTTCCGATGCTGCCGTTACTTCAGCAGGCGAGAATTCTGTACCCCGCACAACCACTAAAACATACACAAAGGATGCCTTTCAGTGTTAGACAAAGAGAGAGCACATGCGTACATACACATATGCCGACTCGCTGTCTTGGTATCCAAAAGACACCTGTGACTTCACACGTGTCTCAAAAACAATCTTTAAAAAAAGAGTTGAGTCCAGGA
>JAYDZF010000018.1:2362331-2375368 GCA_034509105.1 Microcambeva barbata | reverse complement strand
TAATTAAAATAATTGCGCAAAGGTAATATTGCTCATTAATTTTAAAGCTGAACCCCTTAAGAACCACTTGCATCTGTTAGATTCGTGTCTCTCATTTAATTATCCAGATGCCTCTTAAGAAACCAGGATTCTTCAGTAGTTCCGTTTGAATGATGACAGCAGGTACTTCAAATGTCCTGGTTTATCCTTGACATCTAGGAAACGTCACAGGTGTCTTCTTAAATCCTATAGTTCATTTCGTCCGCACCTTGGACAGCTCCGCACAGTCCCCTATACTCATCTATAGATCGGAACACACCGGGTGGAGGAGCTGAATCAGGTCGGATTTGGTGTCGGTGCCGCTGCTGATGCGCTTCTGACTGAGGCGCGTTTAGAGCTCCGGTCTGTCTGAGTGCTTATAGGCGCGGACAGGACCGCCTCTTCCCTTCGTGCACCCTGACCACTACATCCAGCCTCCAGTGCGCACCATCCTCATACTTAATCGGTGTCAGATCACAAGTGTGTATTAATTACCAAGAGAAACATCTGCATTATTACACAGAGCTCTATAAAAGTACACATAAAAGCAAAAAACAGATCATTTATTAGAAATCAACGTGAGTGTAGTATTTCTCCACAGATTATACTGCTTAGTTTCAGTTAACACATTAAAATGTAACAAAAATGTGCCAAAATTCAACAAAGCATATGATTATATTTCAGCTGTCCAAACATTTGCATAAAAACTGTAAAATCATGTTGAATTATGTTCAACATGTTAGCAAAAGCACATACATGCACTTTAAAATCAATTAAATACATTTGAAATAAACTAACTTGTGTTTAAAACGACAACATGTATTTTTTTGTATTTAGTGGTGATGCAGACCGTTATTGTCCTGTATTTACTGTAAACTCCTCTATGAGACAACAGCAAAGTGAGACTTGAATGATCATTCATTCATTCATTCATTTTCCTTTAAACCGCTTTATGCTCATCAGGGTGGGTCCAACACCACCTGAAAAGATCAAACATGAGGCAAGAACACACCCTGGACCAGAAGCCAATTCACCGCAGGGCACCATTTTTGTTTAATATTAAAATATGCCATGTGGGTACAGTGGCACTTCATGTGCTTCAGTATTAGTTCTTCACATCTCCAGGGACTTAAATTAGATCCTCATGTTCAGTAACTGTTGGTTCTGTGCTCCTCTATATTGGTGAAGTGTGAGGGAAGGAGAGAGAGAGTCTGTAATAGAATAGCAGGGTGTGATCTCACCTAGTGCTCAATGAACTCATTTGCTGAGTTCTGGATTCACTGCAGGTTGGTCAGGAAAACACAATAAAACATTTACCTATTGTATTCATCAAGTTTTTCAGTAAACATATCAAAAAAATAATATAGAGATAGAAATATCAACACAGATTAGTTTTGAAGTTTTGTTGGTCGTGCATACTTCTACGACTGATGTAGCGTATAAATAATAATGTTAAATATAAAAGTCATTACATTTACTTTTTTGTGGTAGCTTCCTGAAAGTCACGCAGTCAGTAATGCCGAGTAACTATCAGTGTTTTTTTCCTTGTGTTTCCTTGTAATTGATAAGGCGCTAGCTCACCGTGGCCCCGGTGCACTTGGTCTCTATCTTGGAAACACCCACCGTCTCTGAAAACACCATGGATATTTATATCCAGATTAGAACAATGGATTTGGATGACTAGAGGATCCATAATTAATGTCGCAATTTGAACTGAATGAGGAAGAACGTTTCCGCTGACCTTGAATATGTATCCAGAACGTTGTCAACTAATATCATTTATTCAGGCAAGAAATGTGACAGACAGAGCAAAGGTTAGCATGCACTCATCATATCTTCAGGAAAACTCTTCTTTATGGCCTGTCCAGTGTGTCACCTTCCGTTCTGCAGGAAAATTCAATGGAACTAACTTTAAGTCAGCAGAGAGTGAATTATTCTACAAATCACAAAAAACTCTACTAACTAATTCACTAACTTCACTACACACTGTTGCAGTTTAGAGTAGGTAATTCACATTCTGCATGGTTTTTAGATGTGGGAGAAAAACTCCCTCCAAAACAATGGTGACCAAAAGTACTGACCCAAAACTGCCGTACAGTCTTTACATTGAGATAAATATATATGAAACTCTTTATTAGCAACTTTGCCTGTTGCAGCAACACCCACTGATAGTAAGATCATAAAATCATAGTCAACAAGCCATATGAACCTCAGAGATCGACACTTTCCAACCATTTAGCCTGTTTTGTTTCTGGCTACGCTCATAAAAGCAACGACAGATCAGCTGGAAGTACAGACTTCCAAACTGCCTCTAAAAACAAAGATTTGAAAACCATTCAAAACTAATGGATTTCTACTGTAAGGAAGCAAAACTGGAACCTTCATCAAGCACAAATTGGAGTTGGAGGGATGTAAGGCAAACCTCTGTTAAACTTATAAACAAACAATCACATATTGACTGTAATAAATCAGAATCTCAGAATCTGGGTTTAGTCAGAGCCGGGACAGAACAGTCTGCCAACAGCTTTGTAATGAAGAAATAACTCTGGGATTGTTTTGATAGCTGTTTTGATAGTTTGGGCTGGGTCCACTTTGATTCAGTGAAAGGACAATAGTACCGTACAGAACACAGTGACATTCTATAGAAATGTTAGCTTCCTACTTTGCGGTGACGAATTGTAAAACATTCTTTCATGTTTTATGTCTGTGTGTACTCAGTGAAGCAGTAAAAGAAATGGTTTGCCTAATCGGACATGAAAGAACCGGATTTCGTCCTGACCTCAACCGCATCCAAAATCGACAAGGCCTTTATGGCCGAAACATCCATATCAACATTTGTTTTGCTCTGCTCAACAAAGACATTTGAATGTAATATTCTACTTTGTGTGTGCTGTAGTATGTCCAATTCCAAATGTCAAACTCCTTTAAAAATATGTATTCTTATTTTATTTTAATACATTTTCTGGTTACTTTCATATTTAGGAGTCCCCACAGTGAATTTGGGTGTCACATGCCCTTACTGAAACAATACCTCCCAATTCTATATAAATAATAATATTAAGACTTTAAAGGCCGGTTGGTCGGTCTCAAATTATCTTGAATTTTGGAGTGCTGTCATGAAGTCCTAAATAATTGATTGGATTGATGGACCATAAAAGTAAATCATCCAGTTTTTTTGTGTGAAGAAGATAGATGAAGATAGATCATAAGTAGGCATTGTCAGTGTTAAATAAAAATAAAGTTCGCACCTGTACATTTGTCTGACTGTTATGCAACCATGCAATTCAGTCAAAAGCCTCCATTTATAGCCACTGTTCCTCTCTACTAAAACCTTTTGTCTGTCTTTGTCATGCACCGCTTCAGGTTTTAAGCCTGTTCTTTTCCTGTACTGCTTTTCATATCTGGCATTTGGCTTTGAAACCCACAAGTTGTCTTATATTGCATTAAAACTTTACATAAGGATGAATTGACTACATTTAAGCTTTAAAGCTGATGCAGATTGTTAATCCACTAGCAATCAAGCTAACAAAACATATGTGTACAGCTGTGTTTTAATTGTGCACTGACTTAAAAGTTTGGTCTCTCTTGTCTTCTCTTTGTTCACCATCTGTGAAGTCAATAGGAGTTACTGACCAAGTATTGTCCTGATATAGTGAAAAAATACATTTCAGTTAGACTTAATCCATCCAAACAGAACGCATGTTTGAGAAATAAAAGCATACAAAGAGATGGGCTGATCAAAAAAAACTAAATAAATGTATTGTACTGAGAAAAAAAAGAGAAATAGTGTCAGTCAGTTTTAACAATAACGTAGGCATGTACACACTTTGAAACAGACAGCATGAATTTTCCCCTCGATCCTTGCCTCCACCTCTTGGCTCCTGACTGACCTCACTCCTCTATTTCAGGATGGGAGTATATACGCTTAGAATGGTTGAGTTTCCTGACCGGCCACAGCACTGAAAACGAGATCTTTCCTGCCGGAGTTACTGTTTGCAGTCGTAGTGGGCTTGTGACTGCACCTGAGCTTAGAATAGTACACTGCAGTTGTGCTCATGCCAACACGCTCGGCTTTAGTAAAATTAGATGCTGAGTCATACCTAAAGCTCTTAGTTCCACTGGCCCCTAATCGCCTGTCATGAGATGTCCATCAGATAAGCTTTATAGCTGAAATCGTAGCCATAACATACAACTGAATATTTACATTACCACAAGACAAAGACTTTTCAAAGGATGTATGTTGGACTAAAATGAAAAAAGAAATGCTGATTAGACACTTTAGCTGGATCGCTGCTTCCTAACCAGAAGCCGTTAGCAAGGACGGTCAAGGAGCAGACACTTCAAGGGCAGGTACTGAAGGCCATTGGAGGATTCTCGTCCCATTATCAGTGCAGGAAGAGACAGGGTGGTGCATCCCACCTCGCTCTATTAACAGATGAATTTAAGATTGGAAACAATATGAGGTGAACAGCCTCTGATGCCACCCTTGATCTCGAATGACATACCGTTCAGATCTGAAAAGCAGGGATGACAGGAGAGGACAGTCTGTCATAGGTGTGCTTAGATATACGTGATATATGTTGCATTAGAGTTGGAATCGCTTCAGCCCTTACGTCAGGGGTCTACAATCCACAGCCGCTTTTCAACAGGAGATTTAAGTTTGTGTTGGGCAACAGCCACGATGGGGGGATAACCTGAACAGCAGCTAGAGCCGATCTCTCTGGCAGGTTAGAGGTTGACAGGAGTAAATATACATCATACACATCATCAGGTTCATGTCATATAGAAACTGTGACTTTCTTTCTAAACAGTACACTGGCACAATATGGGATGTCATCCACCCCATGCCTGATTCAAGAGTCTCAGATGTTCGTGAACAGTTACAATTTAATCTCCTGTTAACCCCAGAAAACACCTTTAAAATTTAATTGTTGATTGGTCTTCAATCTCGGTAAATGCTCCTTTGACTCCTGTGAGATCAAGGTTTCCATTGGTGGCCCAACTGGAGTCACGCTTACTTTTAAACTTCTGATCTTAAAAACATAAGGAATCTTATTTTTGACACATTTGTAGATGCCATCCACATTGGCACAAATTCACCTTCGTAGTGAATGAAAATGACAGGAATTGGTCACTTGTGAAGTAAGTGTGCAGTGAGCGTGTGGGTCGGGTGTGGGTACGCCATAACAGGCGGACCATACGGTTCATTATCATCTGATTAGTGAAAAGTCTCGCCTTTTCCCGTCACCGGTTTTCTATTAGCCTGTAGGAATAATAGCTCCTAATGCACTTTGGCTCACACTTCAAACAGTCGACTGCTAGGAAAGCTAATCGGAGTCTTTTCCTCTCCTTCATTCGTTTGTTTTGACAATATAGATAGCTTATCTCACCCCATGAGGGGCTGGACGTCTCCCGCCTTTGTCCGACAGAATCCTGAAGATTCTGACCAGTCAGATGATCTCAGTTATTCAAACATTGTGAAGTTTACACTCTTCACACCAGGTTCAGGAAGAAATGTACAATACATTTGTGACAAGGACTTCTGTCCCCCTCGTGATAAGCTGATAATAAGAGAACAGGCCAATAAAGGGTAATGTAGAACAACGCCTGCCAACAACTACCTCATTCCATTAAAGTGAACATGTTCATACATTCCTGCTACCTAGGGTTGAACACAAACACTTGTTGCGACCTTATATATTTTATAATTCAGTGTCTGGCCTTAGACAGAACAGCTTAATTTTTTACAGAAGACATTGAAATCTTGTTAACAACCTTACCCAGAGGTCTGTAGGCCAATAAAACCATTCGGGCACAACTGGCAGAACCTGAAACGGGGCAATAATTGGTGGGTAAAGTGATTAAACTAAGTTGGTTGGGTTGGTTCAAACACTGTGTAGAACTGTGGTGAACAAACTGAGGTGTCTGTACATAAAGCATGTGCAAATACAGAGGTCCATAAGGACTGCTCAACTGTCTGAGTGGAGTGAGGAACGATAAACTCTACTCAAAAGCAATCAGGGTCCCCAGCACTGGAAGACAAATCGGCTACGCGTTAAAAACAGAAAAGGAAAGAAGGGGCCAAAATAAATTAAAAAAGATTTACTATGATGGAATGGTGCCCCGTCCAAGGTATTACCGTATGCCTAGTGCCCATTGAGGAGCCGATAGGCTTCAGCACACCTACCCAACCCTGATTAGGATAAGTGGTTAAAGAAAATTAAATATTTAATGAAAGGTGAAGCTGATTTTAGTTCCAGTAAAGAATACTCTGAGAATGGTAAAAACACAATGAAACAAAATGAGGTGGTTCAGGTGGTATCAGCCCAAACCTGATTTAATACCAAATCCCGGCAAATGGAGACCAACTTTCTATTGAAGCACACGAATTTGGATGACGTTTAAGTGCTAGGTAGCCATACTGTACAGAAATCTCTTATCAGCAGAAACACAGGAAGCTCAACAGAAAAGTACAAAATCTAAACTATCCTCAAATAACAAATACAGTAAAAGAAAACAAGAAATGACAATCAAGGGGTTTGGACTTTTTTGTCGTATAGATTGCAAAAGAAAAGGAAACGAACATCAGACATGGAAAACATATGCCTGAGAAGTAAATTAGTGAATAAGAGCAAGTGTCTGGGGCTCTAATGAAGCCGAAGGTTTAGCGTTCACAAGCTTCCGTTATCAAGAAAAACAGGTTTGTAGCCGGACTGATGACAGACCGCATGCTAATTAACACCACTGATTAAAGCTGGACAACTCCGGGTGGAAGGGCAGCTGGGACAGACGCATGGACCGACACGCACCCCAAGACTAATAATATAAGACAAAACAGTGAGAGAGGAGGAAGTTCAGCAGGTCATGTTGTTCCAGGCCAAAACTGTAAAAAAGTTTCAGTTATATTAATAAGTTTCCACCGAGACAACAACTTTACATGAGCTGCTTTTTCGTTTCTTAAAAACATTTGATTATTTATGTCGACACTAGTATCTCTAGCTTCAGCATGTGTGAATTTTATTACACAATTTCTGCATCAAAAACCACACCCTCGCTTACAAAAGAGAATTTGATGTCTTGGACGTGTACTACCAGACATATTGTTATACACTGTGTATCAAATTTAATATAGTTTGGGGCACAGCCAGATAAGCCCTTGTGTGTTGGATAAACAAAGCTAAATAAAATGAGCCTGATTATACTAAAATGACACTGGGAACATTTGGGAACATAAGGGACATTTACATTTAGCAGACGCTTTTATTTAAAGCATCTTACATTTGACTGTACTATTCAGTTTAAGCAAATGAGGGTTGAGGGCCCAACAGTAACAACCTGGCAGTAGTGAAGCTTCTGATTACTTGTCCATGACCATAACCACTAGGGTACAAATGCCCTAGTACAACGCCTGGATAGCAATATGCATCAATTAATAATAATAACAATATTATAGGATTCTTTTTAGATGTTAAAACAATAATGAATGAGGATAAGACCGTTTTGTGACCGTTTTGGCTAACGCTCATTATAACTATCATTCTATTTTTTACACAGAGCACAATGAGGCAAAGTTTATAAAACAACGAACATACATTTATTCTTTTTAGTATGCATCCTTAGGTTCTTCAACAAAGTATGTAAACAGAGTGGAATTGTGTTGTCATTTACATTCACATTTGTAGCATTTAACAGGCACTAATTATGACTGAATACAATTCGAGGAATTCAGGGTCAAGGGCCTTGCTCAGGGGCCCAACAGTGGCGGTGCTGGGGCTTGAACTGGCAACCTTTTGATTACTAAGTTACCACTACCCTGGCAGCAAGATAAAATGATTAAGACTCGAACCACTTTCTTCATTCATGCCAAGATTTCCACCTCCTTTTAACCCTTTCTTAGATTTCTTTGGTTTTTATGAATCTTCTCAAGTCTATCAAGCATATTTGTATGTAAATGGTAAGACAGAATGTCTTCATACATTTGATTAAAAAATTTAACATTTAGTTGGCATCACTTGTAGTAGGATAACATTTGCCGTAAAGGGACTGAAAATATTTTAATTAAAAACAAAATAAATGAATAAATTACTGAACCCAAGCTTAAAAAAAGAATAGTGTCAATGGTAAACCGTCCCCTTCAGGACATTATTTACAATGTTACTGGTCTAAAACATGCTGATACAGCAAATGCAGTAAAATAGTGAAAGACTATAAATAGTTTTAAAAAAGAGAAAGAAAAAAAAATGGAACAGACCTAACAAAAAATATAGCATCACTGTTAAGCCAGGCGTCTGTCTGCATAATTACTGTCTAACTGATCTCAGTAGGAGGCACTAATTACCTGTACCTGCCTGGGACAGGTTACATGACACAGACTCCCTACGTTCGTATTGCACTTGTTTGATTATCAAAAATTCACAGTTACTCTGGTCCAACACAGTTAAACAAAACATATGGATTCATCTCAAGGATCAAGATTAAGGTGCGTATAAATATAAAGCTACAAAAGTGAACATACTAAATAATCTGAGTCCTTTACCCACCATCTGATAGTCTAACAGCCTCCTGTACCACACACACACACTCATCAGCCTGGACTTCCCACTCGCACTATTCTCCAGTGGTTGAGAAGCCAACTAAAATTAGCACTGGATGATAGTAGAGCGCCCGGATGACCGGTCCGGCTCGGTTTCTTCAGAAGGAGACCAGCATCCATCCTCACAGAGGTGTTTGTTCACAGTCTTTCCAGTGTTTGGAGGAATCAGACGTATTTGAAGTAATACTCCATCTAAAATCCAAAATGGTTTGATCCATTGGCTCAAGCCCCTCAGACGATCTTTACCAGATTGCGTCAGCCATGTCACAGGCCGGTCCACTTGGAAAAGCCGATATCTTCCCAATGAGGGAAAAATCCCCTCCAACAAGGAGCATTTCACAAACGCAGTCACTGGATTTTTGAAAGTCCGCTTGCCATTAGCAGCCTGAAGTGCACCGCAGAACGGGACACTGTAAAAGGCAGACGATGGAAACCTGTAGAGGAAGAAAAATAAGTAAGAGCTCTTACGAAAGCCACCAGTGAGCCTATAATACAGGGATCATGAGGAAATAAATAAAAAGCCTCCCGGAGATACATCACAGATTCCAATTATTTAAGCTGATTGACTACAATGTCAAGGCTGAAACCTTCCTTTCTTAGTGATGTGTGATTAATGGCCATGTTTAGAAGATCATGACTACGGCCCTAAAAAAATCACAGGTGTGATAATCAAGCAATTCAAGGTTTGTGTTTGGCAATCTGACATTTTCATTTCTGCATGTTTATTGGTTAATTTGTTATACATGGAAATAAATAAGCGACCACTTAGATATTGTAAACTAAAAGAAAGTGACCAATTTAAGTGTGTGTTCAAGTGTGTGATTATCGAAAAGACAACACTGATTATTTTTGTCAAACTTGATTAGGAATTTGAATATAATAAAACAACGCTGCTCATTTGTGCCCAACACACACGCTGGATGGGGCACCAGTCCTTCACAGGTACCTACAGGAGAAATCAGTGTCTCCAATCAACCTGGTGGCATGTCGGGTGGGAGGTAACCAGAGTACCCGGAGGAAACAGGGACAACATGCAAACTTCACACAGTACCTAGATCACCCAACCCGAGGACCTTCTTTATGTGAGGTAACAGTGCTACCCACTAAGCCACCATGCTGCCCCGTGTGTATGTTCAAGACAACTAAATACACACACTTCAGAAAAGCGACCCTGCCTATAGGCGAAAGCTATCAGTGTTGTACTGGCTAGTATTTGTGTTGGGTGGAGGGCCGAGGGTGTGTGCACTCCAGGAGTGGCTTGACTGTTCAGTCTTCAGGCCCCACAGGGACCCTACTCCCCTTCTGTCCCCTTTTCCTTTCCTGCAAGAATTGTCCTCTTTCTATCTGAGGAAGAGAGACCAACCCATAGGGAAACAAGGTCCTCTGGGGCAACACCTAACTCTGAGGCGCCTGAAAATACTCAGAGAGCAGCGACAGAGCCAAACGCTCATAATGTGTACTAAGATTAGGGCTGTAAAAAAAAGGAAAGGTCTGTCCACAGTGTTACCACCCTTAATCCTTCAATAACAGCATCGAGCCATCATATCAATATTTTTTAATCGTAGAAACAGCTGGAAAACGAACCGAAGGCACGGATGAGGCCCCTCTGCACGGCCCACGTGACGGTCTTAATAAGACAGGCGGAGGTGAGACCAGCGAACAGCACATTGTAAAGGAAGACTATGTGGAAGTTTCCCAGCCAGTTGTAGCGCCCAAAATCCCCGAGCAGATCAAACCTTGTGATTCCTAACACACAGGGAGACAAAATAATAAAATAAACTCTCATATGAACAGAACCTGACAACACAACATAAATGATTGTTTTTTAATTTATTGTCATTTCATCAAGAGCTCACCGAGAGTTCGTGAGAAGACGGGCAGAGCTGAACTGAGCACCAGCAGACACACACAGTTCCCTATGATCTGAACACATGACCCACACATTTACACCTGTTGCACACATAAAGCACTGACGATGGCGACGTGTGTGATGGTGACCGTACCTGTGTGAGGTTGGTATCTTGAGCACGAGGCAGAAGGCTGCTGAACAGAGGAGAGCTGTAGAATCCCACGACTGAAGACACCATCAGGTATCTAGCATGCCAGCATCAAGGATCCAATAACGTTCCATCCAAAACAAGACTACCTCCAGATAACACTTTAAAATGGTGCACGTTGAGACCGCTTTTAACACGTCTTAAGACAAAGGTCTACATTTAAAAGCATGGAGCAACCTTCTCATCCATACCTGGAAACCTCTAACACCAGTTCAGTGAGTGGTAAGGTTGTTGGTTAGCTAATGTATTAAGATGACCAATCATTAGTGCATATCTCACACACTGTCCCAAAATAAATTCAGATGGTGGGCAGAAAAGACTAAGATAACTAATTTTTCAGAGAATTTGACCAGGAATGACCAAACGTCTGCATAACCGACCGTAGGTCTCAGCTGACCCGAACCGCGTGCAAATCATTCCTGTTATATAGCACCACCTTGTGGTGAATCCTTAGATTGCTGAACATGAGCAAGACATTTAATCCTTCCTAGTGTAAAGAAAACCGACCAAACAGCAAAAATAATTGAACAAACGAATCCTTATTGGTGTATTCAACTAAAAGTTAGGCTAAAAAATTCTAAAGAAAACTTCATCAAATATTCTATTTAATTTTACTATTTAAGCCGTTTTTTTGCATTCCAATGACGTTAGGCGCCTCTACTGGACAAAATTGGAAGTGGCTGGTTAAAGAAAAATGTAACGATTTAGATCAGCAACCTATGAGAGTCAATGAGCCGTTTCCACATGAGAATGATGTAGTCTAAACATTGATCCACCTTTAATGATGAACTCTTAGAAGCTTTAGAATTAATTGTTGAGAATAAGTCTGATTTCTTCATGTGATTGTCCCGTTATGCTGAATCGCAATAAAAGAACTGAAGTTATCTGAAAAACAGTGAGGCAAACCTCATATCCTGTGGTAAATATGTCAATTGAAAGAGTAAATCTCAAGACACAAAGGTGTGGGCATCCGATTTTAGACGAGGTGCCCCGGAAAGGGTGGGGGGGGGGATTAGAATAAATATATATATTCCTTCTTCATTTATCACAAACCATGAAGGATACAAAATCAGGACGACCTGCACTGCAGCCCCAAGAGAGCCAAACATGGAGAAGGAAGCCAAACCCAGGTGAGGATCCTGCCAATAAAAGAAAGATTTAGTTAGTGGGTAAACAATAAAATAATTACAAAATACAATAGGAAACGTCAGAATGTGCATTAAAAATGCATTATTTTACTTTAAATAAATAAAGTGGTTCTAACCTCCATTCCTCTGGGCATGGCGGACTCGTCAAAAAGCAGCTCCAGGACGTGGAAACACACCATGAGCACACATACCACCTGAAGAGCAGCACTGATGGTCAATATCCTCATAACCACATTTAATTAGTGTAAATAAGAAACATGAACGATAGATTAATAATCTTACAGTTAGAGCTAAGAGCAGAAGCATCACCAGTGGATACCCCAGATTACGCTGCCATGCAGATGCTTTCCTCTTCGTCTCTGGTATGAAAAGAGAACAGAGGATGAGTTGAATACAGTCGAGCTCGAAGATTTACACCTGAGGTTACAGGAAAATAGTTTTTACCCAGAGCCACTCGTCTGGCCTGCACACTCACAAACTGCTTCTTCATCGTCTCCATGTTCACACTCAACCAGCAAGACATGTTATCTGAAGGAAGAGCCGAGGTGAGATCCAGGGGCGAGATCCAGGAGGAACAGTAATTACATGTCCACAGTTCAATACTTACTTCTGATTTTCCTGGAGAGTGACGCCTCTTCAAACATGGCACAGTTCATCGTCTCCTCAACATCTTCCAACAGCTGGGCACGAACAGATTTATACATATTTAATACAACGACTGAAATCAATTTAAACAGTTCCCTTCATAATAATGATAATTAACAGTTCCCTTCATAATAATGATAATTAGGGATGTCAGGATTCAATAATCGATCCACTTGGTGCACAGATTTGAATCAGTGGGTCATTTAAGATGAATTGATATTCACTTCAAACAGCAGAGGGCGCTGGCACTATAAATTCTTAACACAAAACATCAAACCAGAAGGACAATCATTGTTTAAATGAAAGATAATCACAAATAATTTAATTTTCGAACCGAGCTTGTGATCAGAAGGTTGCCGGTTCGATTCCCAGAGCTTGAGCAAGACGCCTAACATCTAACTGCTCCCGGGCTCCATGGCTAGGGCTGCCCACAGCTCCGGACACATGTACTCACTGCCCCCTAGTGTTCACTGGTCCTGTGCATTTTAACCCAATCTGTTCAAATTCCACTGCACAGTTACTTTATTTTTCTCTAAAGAGAAACAGTGAAAGTAAACTTCAAATTCATGTTTCAAA
>JAYDZF010000018.1:2304441-2321518 GCA_034509105.1 Microcambeva barbata | reverse complement strand
AATATGTGATCACAAATACATGATATATGTGGAATAAGCTGGAGTAGAGCCTTAGATGAGGTCCCAGTTGAATTATATTATCAAAAGCAACATGCACAAAACTTTCTTTGCTTTGTTTACTTTCAGCACTCTGTGAGTCGGAAAATTGTACGCAATCCTTGACCAGACAACATTTGCATTATTTTAGGCAAAACTCGTTGCAGATGCTCATGAACACATTAAATGAGTAACTGTGGTGTTTCACTATATTAATAGCAGAATGAGTTATATAATGCCAAACCTTTGAGAGAAAGAAATCTGCTTTTAATTAAAAGTAAACTTTACTGTACATTTCAGTGCATCTGTGTTAAGTGCACGGATGCCATGGCAATATTAAGCTTTGGGGACAATTGGACATTTTTAATGTAATTCCAGGGGCATGTCCTGAGACATGTTGGAGACTAAAATACCCTTAGTGTGACCTTATGCTATGAAGTAAGCTGCTGAAACTTGGGTGACACTTGGGTCTGCTGTAAGCTTTAGAGCACTTAAACATTTTAACTTAAAACTGTGTCTGCAAAAATGTCTTACCACCAATGTTGTGCACCATGTTTTAATATTTTGTCACTATAAATCATGTTTTGCTATGGTGATAGCCTGTATTGATGAATCTAGAAAAGAAACTGAATGTTTGTATCTTTTAATACACCTTAGAAGAACATTTTCTGGAGAATAAAATGAAACACTCAAACCTGGAGTACAATGGATTTGGTTAAAAACCATGAAGGCATCCAAATTCTTCCCTAAACAGTGTAATCGGATCCTTTCTGTAGTTGAGTGTTAAACTGTGGAAACAGACGCCCACCCGTGTGCCCCCAACCCTCCTCCTGCTCGTCCAGCTTCTCCCCTCCTCTTCCTCGATGCGCTGCTCTCAGCTCCTGTAACTCTCTCAGCTTCTTCTCACTGTTTATCAGCTCAGATTCTCTCCTTTAATCTCTTCAATCATTCTCACGAATCAAAGCGAATTATCAGCTGGGTGTTTTAATGTCCCACCTGGATGAGCTCTCCACGCCATGGCAGCTATGGGCCGGACGCTGATGCTGCTGGCAGCCGCGCTCCTCTCACCTGCTCTCACGTAAGTGCCAAAATGATGCCACCTGCTTACATCCTCGATTTCATTTAATGGATTGTTTTGTTCATAACTAAGATGTTTGACTTTGACAAGGTTTATGGCTGATCATGGATGTTTTTTGCATGTTCATGGCATGATGCAGCTTTACTAGAGCCTACAGATGGTTAGTTCTAAGCAGAACTAACTTTTCTAATTGGTCTTCTTTAAGTCTTGTACATTATCTTGTGTTGTAATTCAACACCTGATTTATTAATTACACAGAAGTTTGAACAGATTTCAACTTGTGCGTTTGGTTTGAATTAAAAATCAAAATCTTTCCTACTGGCTACATGGACCTTCTTCTCTCTTCGTTTCTGATCCAAATTGTTCTTTGCAGCCCAAAACACGTCCTGTGTTGACGACTCACAAATCATTTCCACAATCTTCTCACTACAAAATTGCAGTATTGTAGGATTTCTGTGTATAGCCAAAATAGCCAAGGTTCCCCAGAGAAACAAACCAAGCACTTTTAGGCCCGAGGAACCTCTTGAAAGATTTAAAGTTTGTCTTACTTATTCAAATTGTTCTTTGTGCCTCAAATACTTTAAAAGACTGTAGTGGCTGCAAATGATACTTAAATTGTTTCAATTAAAGCATTTTAATTTATTGTATTTTTACAAAACGTACATAATACATAGATATTTACAGAATTTTAAAGGATGTTATTGAAAAACCGCTTCCCTTGAACATTACTTGTATTCTTCTATGTAGCACATTTATTCCCCCAGCCTTCAAAAAGACCAAAATAAGGAACTTATATATATGTCTATGCAGATTAAAAGTTTAAAGCTTTCCCAAAAGGCACTTTGTGTGTTTGTGTTACAATCTTATATAGAAGGTTTGTTTTATAGAAAGGTAAGCGTTTTTACAAAGTGTATCCTGTGTGACCTCTGGTTTGCCATACACTTTTTGTTCAAATGGTATACCATGATAACACACACACACACACACACACACACACACACACACACACGCACACACGCACACACATAATCTAAACCAGTAATGTAATGCCCCTGCCTTTATTCTATCTGGGGGGCTGCATGAGAAGGCAACACAAGGTAAAGGTCATTAATAATTGCTTTTGAATGGTTCCAATTTGCCCAGAATGGATGTCACTGGTTAAAGCCCATAATTCTTTGATCAGACCGTGTTTCCTGCTTAATTTTTGTTGTTGTTGTAGTTGAAATCACATCATAACTGAGTTACTTGGAATGTTGTCTGATAAGTTTCTATTACTTTTAATTTACATCTTAAGATTCCCAATCTCTTCCAGTGTCTGACGGGGTATTTTCTGGGTACACTGCTTTTATTCTACCTTCCAAAAACATCCACGATGATGCACTGGTTGCTCTTTATCACACCTAGATAGCACTATGTGAAAAAGATTGTGTGTCGCCCTACTTTGGATTAGCACATTACCCATGTTGTTTCTTACCTTCAATCATCAGTGGGGGGCACCTGACACACCATAACCCTGAAACACCTAGTAAAACAGGGATGTCATGGGCTTTTTAAGACTTCTTAAGAGTCCTGTGGTCTTTAGTACCAGTTCATTACCAGCAGGTTATTCGGTACTTGCACAGTGCACCCTTGATTTACCTTTTCAGTCATGCACGCACACCACACACACACACACACACACACACACACAGCTGTATACATGACATTGGGGAAAATAGGATGTAGAGAACTACACAACTTTTTAGACCCATCCAATGTCCAGTTCCATTTTCTGTGTTCATGTTCTGTAAGTCTAACTACCATAAATATTCTTAAATACCCTGTACAAACTCCAGTCTAGCAGAAGTTGGGAAATGTACAATGATGTATGATTCTTTAAAGCACTTATTTGAGCATTTTAATTTAAATGAACCAGAACAAGAACCACCAGTCGAACACTGAAATGGAAACACATGGCTTCTTGGAAATGCTGTTTATTTTGAATGCTAGATGTTATTTTATAATTGAAATAGACATTTTCAGATGCAGAAATGATAAATGTTACTAAGTAAAGCCTATGATGTTTCCATGTGTTGTGTATTTAAATCCATTCAGAGACTGGAAACTATGAAATAGGGATTTATAAATAAAAACGTTTTTGATGCATCTACTGTTGTGGACTTCTTAGAGTATTTACTGTCCTTAATGCTATTATAAAATTATATTATTGTTGTTGTGGTGGTGGTCTGAAACAGGTACATGGGGACTGGGAATGTGTTCCATTTGGGGAAAAAAGATTTGTTGAAGGATTTAATCACAAAATGTGAAAGGAGAAAATAACTTACCTTGGATAATGAATTTGTATGACATCATGCCAAGATGACATCACACTGGTGCATGTTTGTTTTAAGTTGTTCTATCAAAATTTCGAAGAACAAAGGCTACCAGATGGAAATTGAAAACACAAGGCATCTCAGGAATGTAGTCTACTTGAATTGGTTGGTGGTGTTTGATCATTTAATTGGAAACAGCAATTTCCAGATGCAGATTGCACACCATCACAACGATGGGAATGGTGGTGGTGGTCAGTATGCAAATGCCATGAACACAATGTAACCGACAAAGCTGATGCCAAAAAGCTCGAAATTTCATTATCATCCTTACAAACTTTGCTTACTTGCTAAATGTAACCATGTTATATTACTTTACTTGTAAGTAAAGTAAAGTCTTTATTTATTTTTGAATGTAAAACTCAACTTCCTTAATGTGAAAACAACAAATTTTAGATGCCCATGATTTTAATGTCTTATTCCTTTTAGCATTCCCATCATGCAATGAGGGTAAAGGAACCTTCCACTTGAGCCGGCTCAGTCCCGTGTGATAGATTAAGAGTTGCTCTGTGAGTGAAAACATGGTTTTTTGCACTCTTTTACAGTGTCTTGTGCAACAACATCCTTGGCCCGAAGGTGGCAGGAGATCCGGTTCTTACGCCCAACGCAGTGTGTTTACGACTAGCCGGCCTGAGTAAGCGGCAGATGCGTCTGTGTGTGAGCAGTCCTGACGTCACGGCCTCTGCGCTCCAGGGTATACAGGTGGCCATTCATGAGTGCCAGCACCAGCTCAGAGACCAGCGGTGGAACTGCTCCACACTGGAGAACCACGGCAAGGTGCCACAGCAGAGCGCCATCCTCAACAGGGGTCAGTGAGAGCTATTTCCAATCCCCACAGCTGTCACTGTTGAACCCACGAGCAAGGCCCTTCACACTAAATTGCTCAAGTTGCATTGGAGCACAGTGTCTCTGGATAAAGGAAACATTATGATTTAAAAGCTTTAGACTTAACAAGAACTGAAAGGCTGCATTTCACACATCTTCTTCTTACCCACAGGTTTCAAAGAAAGCGCCTTCTCCCTGGCTCTGCTAGCCGCCGGCGTGGCTCACTCAGTAGCTACAGCCTGCAGCATGGGCAAACTTAGCAACTGCGGCTGCGAAGCCAAGCGCAGTGTAGGTGACGATAAGATCCGCCTCAAGCTAACTCAGCTGCAGCTTCAGACCCTGCAGAGGAACGGACTGAACCTGGTGGGAACAGGCAGCCACACTCTCGGACTTAAAACCAATCACAGCAGGCTACCGCCCTACCTGCACTCCGCTCATCCTGCTAGCCTGCTCAAAACTCTGCCAGAGGAGCTGACCTCACTGCAGGAGACCTGGGAGTGGAGCGGCTGCAGTCATGATGCCAGGTTCGGTATGCGCTTTTCCCGGGACTGGCTGAATTCCCGGGGGTCCTCACGGGATATACATGCCCGGATGAAGATGCACAACAGTCGAGTCGGCAGGCAGGTACGGTGATAAGCTAAATCATCAAAAGCTTCCAATAGCCACCGCTGTCATAAAAAAAATCTTCTGTTCTGGGTTTCAATCAATTTTTCAGTATGTATTACCATGAAGACACTCCTACAAAATATTAAGTTTAGGTTCTTTATTGATTGACAATTTAAATAAATGACAAGCTTTCAAATTTAGCACCACAGCAGATGTGACTCCAGGTGTCTTTGTTCTCAAGCTAATATAATAGGCATAAAGCAAACTTAATTGTTCATTTTGTGCTGTGGACTGTTTCTGGGCCCAAATAAATAGTGCAAGTTTGACTGGACCTGTTAAAAATGCATAAAACAGGAGCCTTTTACCAAAGTTAATAAGAAAATACAACATTTCCTTTAGCGTAGATTCTGCTGTGGAAGTAATTTTAGACAGTTGTTTGTGTTTTTTGGATTGTATCTGACCAAATTTCCATAAAGTGACAGCTTGGGTTTATTTCCCAATCTTGGCAAGTGATTGCTGTTCCATGTTCTTTTAAAAACTCTTTACTCCTAAGTTAATCAGTAAGTTTGCTATATGTATTTTGTAACCTTGTAAATTCTAAAAAAAAACACAAAACTCTATGGCATGTCCCTTTGTTGTGTAAATGTTTGATTTCATGTATATATAGACATTTTTGTCCTAGTTGTGTCTCCTTCCTTACATATGTTACACTGGTCAGACTGCAGCCTTCATTCAACACTTAATATTAACACCCGTTTAACTGTTTTAACAGATCGTGACTGACAACATGAAAAAGAAGTGTAAATGTCACGGTACATCGGGCAGCTGCCAATTTAAGACCTGTTGGTACGTGTCCCCTGAGTTCCGCCTGTTGGGCTCCATGCTGCGGGAGAAGTTCCATTCGGCTGTCTTCATCAACTCGCAGAACAAGAACAGTGGCGTGTTTAACCCACGTGTTGTGTCAGGAACATTTAGTCCGGAGCTTGGCAGGGCTCAGCGTCGTAGCCTTTCCAGGGAGCTGGTTTACTTCGAAAAGTCTCCCGACTTCTGCGAGCGTGACCCCAGAGTCGACTCGCCCGGGACTCAAGGCCGCATTTGCAATAAGAGCAGCCCGGGCATGGACGCGTGTGACTCGCTGTGTTGTGGCCGTGGGCACAACATCCTGAGACAGACTCGCAGCGAGCGCTGCCACTGCCGCTTCCACTGGTGCTGCTACGTGCTGTGTGACGAGTGCAGGTTCACCGAGTGGGTCAACGTGTGCAAGTGAGCGGGACCTCACGCCATCTCTTCCAAAGCCCGGGGAACAAGTGGGGCCAAGAGACGTTAGCCTCGGTCTAACAAACCAAGCATGTGTTGAAGTGTATTAATTTAGGAACTTCTCTTTTCAGCCATCTCATCTGGGTTCCATTTGCTTTGTGCGGCTGTTATTATTCCCCGAATGCCAAGTCAAAAGACTGAGAAGAGGAGTGACTCATGTCATTTGTCTTTGTTTGCCCTGTTTGTGCTCCTCAGCCATGAAAATGCCCCGAACACCATCTGTGTTCCTCACAATATCAAGGAACAACGGCCGGAACACGTTGTTGCTGAAAAGTGAATGCTGTGCCAACACATACAGTTGTTTGTATGTTTGAAAACGAGTGCTTAATGAAATGATCTCGCCATGGTGAATCTCTACAAGGTTTACTTGCGTACTTTGCGATGTCAAAGCTGAATACGTACACCAAGAAAATCCGGAAAAGAAAAGTGTCTTCACTCGTTGGTCTGATTTAATGTAAGTCAATGTGCAGAAATGCGAAAACGTCACACCAGGTAATTATAATGTGAAATGTAATTCCACAAAAGCAACACATTTTGTAAAGCAACTGTATGTACTTACAAAACAAAGGTGTTCGACGTGCGTATAACCCAAGAATGTCCCTTTATTTTACCCCGTCCTGTATAATAATTTTAGCCATCCTTAAACCCTACTGTACATATGATATTTAACATATAAATGCTTGGAAAAGAACTCTCAGGGTTCAGTGAAATTCAGCAAGAATAACAACAAAATAAATCCAATACGATCTGGCTTAAGCTAATTTTAATCTATAAAGAAAAAAAACTAGCTAACAATATAGTATATCTATACCGTAATTATTACAACAGTAATAAGGAAAACATCCACAGAAACATAAATAGTAAAATATATTACCTAAATAAAAAATATATTACCTTGATTATTTCCAGACCTTGTGAAATACTTTTTTGTGGACAAGCCAAGACAGTTTGGAACGTCCAATTCAAAACTACAACGATGTGATCTGATCTATGTGCACTGAAGATTATTTTCATGAATGTCATATTTCATATGGTTTTTGGAATAACACATGCATTTGAAATGATTTGTGAGTGTGTCCACACCAATATAACTGTGATGTAATATAGTGGTAACGTGTACAGGTGAAGAATGGATGATATGAAGGCAAATTACTGAAAATACTTTATATGATCTTTTCTCTGATATGTTTGGATGTGAGAGCAACTCAGTAACATGCAATAAACAAAATGATCATCTTTTTTTTATCAACATTGATGTTTTTGTAAATAATGTTTATTGGAAGAATTATTCTTGTGAAATGAAATTTGTCTCCTTCCTCAGAAAATGTGATTTATATTTTTTACAATTGTAACTTTATTTGTAAATGATGCTCAGTAAAACAGATTAACTCCTTATATTCTTATCTTTGTTTTCTTTCTAATCAGTCCATAAGTCTTTGTAATTAGACAAAGTTGATCAATGTATAACAAATGGAGTAAAAGTTGAATAGTGTGAGAAAACAAACATTTCAGACTTGCTTTGCATTTGTCTCTTTAAAAACAAGTGATCACATGTGAAATGAATCATGTTAAATCCGTTGTTGAAAGATTTGTATACTTCCTTGAGTCTTAATCCTTCCTTTGAAGCACACGCTCAGACGACTTCAAGCAGGTGGAATTGATTCTCTCGTCAGATTGTTTAACTACATACATTTGCAGCCATCGTTTATCTTTTTTTTAATTCGGTCATAATAGAATGTCATAAATATATGGCATGGTGTAAACTCAACTTGTGCCCGGTGTTGTAATGTAATAGCTGCTCAGCAAAACAATCTGATTTATAATGAAGCATCCAGTGTTTTGTAAATGAAGGTTAATTATTTAAAAAAGAATTGTCCAGTCCTCTCTGTAAAAATGTCCAGAACTTTTTTTTTAAAGAATTGTCTTTGGCAAGAGTGTTCAGCAGCTTCAGAACCAAGAATGTGTCGAGAACGTTGATGAATAATAAATTCAGCCATTAATAAGCATCTCACAGCGAGTGTGTCAAAGCTGGCAGTCTGGTTTAATGTAAATCTGATTATAAAGGGGAACACGCCTTCAGGGGCAGCAATAGTATAGTAGTATAATCTGTACAACCTTGATGGCGGATTGACTCTTCAGCATGGACTACTGAGAATAGTTTGTGCTCAACTCTGCATTTCGACCAGAAAGAATATAACTGGGAGTCGAACAGTGTTTAACTCAACACAGACACTTCTAATGTCAGCACGGCACTGGCTTAGTTTGTTAAAAAATGTAAGTCAACCACATGTTATTTTATAAACTTTATCACCTATGTTGCAATTCATGGCCACCGTTGGGTAGACTGATCAACATGATCCCTTCATGACTGCCAGTAACTGTACAGTGAACTTCCCCTAGTACATGGAGTCACAGCAAAGAAACTTGGCGATTGGTGTGGAATGATAAAGTGCTGGATTTCTGGTTTGCATTTCTCCATTCTTTTATCATTTCACCCTGGAGCTGCTGCAAAAGGGAATTTCCTGTCGCTGTTCGGCCCATGTGTGAGGCAGAGAGGCTCAATAGCTTTGGAACCCCCTCCCATCCTGGCAACGCTGCACAGCCACTTAGACACACAAGGCAGCATACTGACAGCATCAAGAATAATGACAACCAGATACTCCAGAATCATAAGCTAGAAAGGGGGAAATGGCGGGCACAAGTCTGAAGCCGGGCTAAAACTTGGATGGATCACCATCATACTGGATGATTGGGCCAGAGGTGGCAGAAGTACTTAAGTAAAAGTATAAATATGTGTGCAAAAACACTTAAAGCTGACGGGTGATTTTATTTTATTTCTTACAACAAAAAATGTAAAGTTTAGGCTTGTGATTTTTAACTGTGTAACTTATAAAAAATCAAACATTTTGAGGACATGGGTTCCTTTTTCAGTGCTCTAGCATTACCTGGCTGTAGCTATGATCTCAGGATTTACCCTTCTAATACAAAAGTCTTTAAATAAGAGTCCTGTGGATAATAAAGCTTTTATTCATGTAGCAATTTATAACTTAACATTGAAATTCATCATGGTGGCATGAATAATTTTACAACAAGCACAAACAACATATAATATGTCTAATAATCATTGGCAGTATAACTAGTACAGGTATACAGGTGCACTCTGACTGCTGGAGGTGGAAGAACGAAACACAACGTTATATTAAAAATATCTATAAGAGATGTTTTTCATCCTCAGCCATGAAAATGTAATGAAGGTATCAGAAGGTGTTTGAATCAAGCTTAATTTGGCTACTGTCATGGGCTGATGTTTATTCTGTTTCTTCTGCATTACTTCACCAAGCCAGCATCACTTTGGTCCAATCTTGAGGTTCAGCAACTTTCCTACACTAGATAGGGAGATAGATCGATCCCTACTTTCACATCTTTGCTACATCAAAAGCAAAGGACAAGGGCCAAACGGCTACAAACATCTGCTTCTGGGCTGTATGTCCAGCCTTCCCTGTTTCTTTTTTGATGTGGGACAAGGATAAAGAGCGTAAGGCAGTGAAAAAAACCTAGGAGCCAGCTACCCAGAACATCAAAGCACTTGCCTCGATGTGCAAGCCCTCATTAGCTCGGCAAGCCTAACCAACCCGACTTGTGATTGTGTTTGCCGGGGTGTGCTTTGGCAAACACTTCAGAGGAAAGATTTCTTTAAATTATAACTCCTACCCCCACCCTGCTACTCCTACCACGAGCCGAACGCACTGTACATCCCCCTCATAACCCCCACAAACTCCCAGAGCCCAGAATCACCACGCGCTCCTCCACTCGCCACTCCACCCCGTAATCTGGCGTGCAGCTGCAAGCATCTGCTCCGGTTCTCTCTCCGCTCGCCTTAACCACTGAGCTGATAAACACATCTATCACTGAGCCACTGACAGACGGCACAGCATGAGAAGCGACACTCAAGAGACACTTTTCATTAAATTAGAGCAATGTTTGTGCAACCACTGATTATTCTCATTGACTAATTTACCGCTGTGTAATTAAGGCCGGGTTACTAGGTTGGAATACAAATGGGTCAGTGAAAGGACATGCATTAGAGTCCAGTGTTCTGCTGTTCAATATAAAAAAAGTAATTTAATTTTGACCTGCTGGGAAGCACTATCACCTTACAGCAAAAAGGTTCTGGGTTCCATTCCCAGACGGAGCGATCCAGGTCCTTTCTGTATGACATCTGCACGTTCTTGATAGCTGTGAAGGAGTCCTGTGGTATCTACAAGGTTAATACCACCAATACCTTTACCTTTATCCTTTATCCTTTGTACATTACAAGGTGTAATCGGCCCAACGTTTAAAAAATCCCTGACCAGGGTTGGAAATTGTAAGGGTGGAGGAATAATTATTGGTCTAAGAGACTGAGAGAGCTTATGGTCTTTTTGGATGCTCAAACAAATTTTTTAGGACGTGACAGCAGTGCCGCATCAGTGGCTACACGCACAACAAAAACATTTTTGCTGATGTGTTGAAATGGTGCTGTGAAAAAAATACATCACAAAGAAAGATGAGTTCGAAAAGTGATGAAGAGTTATGAAGAACCCTCGAAAGGACCCTTTTAACAGTTTGAATGCTTTGAGGGTTTATATTCAAACACAAATGACTTTCTGTGAAACAATGAATGTATTAAATGATCTATTTCTATGCACTGAACATCCGTTTTTATACTTTACAATATTATATGTATTACATAAGTAATCATGACATTCACTGTGCATCAATTTTCAATGTTTTACAGTATATATATATATATGTGTGTGTTTACAACAGCCTCATTTTCTTGACTGCTTATATGCAATCCACATCCAGACCTGCCTGCTGCCAAATCCTGTTACTTGGATACATTATTTATTTATTTCGTCCAGACTTGGCTGAATAATTAATCAGCCTGAATATGTCTGAAACACTTTGCTTTAGTGATTTATTATAGGCAGCTATGAACATGAGAGCTTTAGAGAAAAACACAATCCACATTGTGCATCTGCATCTGTGATCTGCAGTGGCTTCGGGTCGAGTCTCTGAACATCCTGGAGTGGCCAAGCCAAAGCCCAGGCTTAAACCCCATCAAACATCTGTGGGAAAGCCTGATTATTGAGCTCAAGCTTACTGTATTTGTGAAGTTTCTCATTTTATCTCTTTGTCTGTGTTGGACCTCCAGTAATGCACTTAACATCAACATACAGAAACGATTGGATTCTTGAATAACTAAAAGAAACTCGGAGGTAAGAATGTGTGAATGTATTTAATGTCACGCCATGCTAGTGCATATTCCCACTCAATTCTAAGGCAGTTATTCCATAAAAATATTTATTTAAGTTGAATGAATGCAGGATTTACATTTACAACACTTCCATACAGATGTGATACAGCTGTTATAGTGGATACTGCCCATTGCCATGGGTCCTGGTCACCTGGGTTCAATAAATGTCTGAGGTCACTGTCTGTGAGAAGATTTGTCAGGGGAGATTAGGAGTAACTAAATAACAAACTATAAAAAATGTATTTGTATTTTTTTCATTCAGGTCAGTGACTTGCTTCATCCTGGTCAGGGTTGCTGTGGATCCAAAGATTAGATTACAGCAGCATAAATACAGCAACAAAGACTTGCATTGCCTGTTTCAAGACACACAATGGGTACAAGAACACATGAGACTTCGGAGACATGATAACACGAGGACCCATGCTCGCCTGCAGCCCCGTTCGGCCAGTAAAGGCAATATACTGCAGGCAGTGGCCACCAGAGTGCACATAGGAATTAAGTTCACATCGGCTACAGTGACATATAAGCTAACCACTGCAATAATGTTGCCTCACAGCAAGAAGGGTCTGGGTTTGATTCCCCGGCTGGGTGGCCATTATCCTTTCTGTGAATGTGTGCCCTTTGATGTACTGAAGACCTGACCGGGGCGTTTCCTACTTTTCGCCCTATGAATCAGCCCCACCACAACCCTGGCCAGGTAGCAGAGGTTAAATGGATGAATAAATTACAAAAAGGGGATAAATCTTCTAGAATTGGTCTGAACCAGGCTATAACCTACTTAGACCACAAATGTGGTGTTTCCTCCAGCTCTAGCTCAGAAGTTGACCTTTCCAGAAAAACCCTGCCCCCTTACAGTGTGTCTGCAGGCATGTTGATGATGCTGCTGTGAGTCATATACAGTAAGACTCACATTTAGGTCATTTCTTACTCTTATGCTAAATAATACCAGATGAGATCATGTTCTTGCTGTCTATTCTATAATGATTCGTAATGCCGTTTGAAAGAACAGAGACTTGGGATGATTTGTGGCCTTATTTTATTAATATAATTATTTTAGCTTTAGTACATTTATCAATGCATTAGAATGATATGCAATCTTATCTTACCCATGACTTTGTCTCTGTGCCTGTTAAACAATACATATTTAGGGCTTTTACTTTTAGAAGCAGTAGTGAAGCTGCATTTATCAAAACATCCAAAACTAAGGAACAATAATATATCTGGATCCGGCTTTTGGCAGATGTTCTTAGTTCATTTGGGTCACATCAGATCTATCAATGACAGAATGCAATTACTTATCTGTTTTAGCAGTCAATGTCTGTTTTGCTTACACTTGTGGTCATGCTATTGGCAGACTATGCTTAATATTGCTATTAAAGCACTAAAGCAGAGCATAGAGATTACAACAGAAATACTGACGCCAATAAACTACAACATAAACTATGACGGTCCAAATTTAAGAAATAAAAAGCCTAGCAAATACAATTTTCTGATTGTGTCATGCCCTGGTACATTATGCTGTAAAATTATTTATTGAACGATTTTCATTGCTTCTGGGTTTGGAATCCATGAATAATAAGAGCTTGATTTATGTTTGTAAGATTGTTACACAGTTTTATGGTTTGCTCGGTTTTAAATGTTTGAAGGCTACAATATTGTAGATCGTGCAAAAACGTTCACTGCTGAGCCGTACCTATAAAAATACTTAATAAAGAAATTAAAAATAGCTTGAATTAATAACATTTTGATAACTACACTGTTATTACACTAGCTCAGCACTGTTGATGCTCGGGTTCACATCTTGGCAATGGTATCAGCTGACCAGACATCTACACAGACGCGACTGGCAATGTTTTGAGAGGGCGGGTGGACCTGAACCCTGTCCACAATATTCCTGCACCTGGAATTAGTCACCAGCAGTTTGTAATCAAACTGAGAACGTTTCTTAGTCATTTATTATCGAGCTGCAAAAACTGCTTCCACTCGTAACACACGTCAGGTGTCTCCTGTCAACCCTGGGTGGAGCAGTGTCTCAAAGCAGCAAAAAAAATCTCACTACTTATTAATGATTTGCATCTGGTGACTCATAATCGCAAAATTCTCAACAATGACACTCGATGTTGGTTTATCTTTAGCTGTCACCTGTCTGTTTACCGATTCTTTAAAAAATGGGTCACGGTAGGTCACAAGAATCTTTGGACGTAATATTAATCCACTGCTGATTGTAATGACTCACTCTTAAAGTGGCAATGTATTTAATAAAGTAAGAAATACACTTTCTAGGAGGTAAGAGGACGCCAAAGAAGAGCCTCTCCCATATCAATAAAATAAGGGGAAATTTCTATTTTATTTGAACAAAAGTGTTTCTCATGGTTGGTTACAACCAGGTAATGTTAGCATGATTAATGTGGCATTTCCATGCAGAGTGTCTCATTACCTGGACAAACAAAGCATCAGTAGGTCTTTCAAGATCATGTGACCTTTCAGAAATAAAGACATTTAAAATGTCAGTGTAAGTTGATGCTCAAAATGTGCTGTTATTTGGATGAGATGAGGACATTTTAAATAAAGACCTTGTGTTCTTTTAGTTCAATATTTGTTTATTATTTCAGTCTGTGCCCTTCATGCTGGGTCACGTCTGTTATTTGAGGTTGGCAGTAAAGATCAGGGGGGAGAGAGTGACTAAAGTCTGGGAAAAACTAATGAGGGCGTCGGCTGAAGATGAGCTGAGAGATGCCATGTTGTGCCAGCAAACAGGCAGGAGACTTCGTCCACATCTGTCCCATCTGGCACTGCTGGCCTTTGTCAAGTCCCAGTCAAGATGTTTTGGGAATCATTTTCTTTGGACTGATGTTTTTCGTGTTTCTTGCAATGAACTGCTGTATCGATACAATTCTTAATACCGTTTCAACTTAGTGGCCACATTATTAGAAACAATCTCACTGTGAGTGCACCGAGCTATTTTTATTAGGTCTATGTGTGTTAATCCTCCTTTAGTCTTTTATCACTGGACACACTCGCATGTTATTACCACATTAGTGTCACAGGGCTGAAGATGGTCCACCACCCAAACAACATCTGGTAAATGTGGATCTGATAAGGGGTTTCATTTTGAATCATAACTGTAAAATTACTCAATATAAAAGCCAGATAAGATGAGACTACAAAGACCAGATGCAATGAGACTTTTTTAGGCTTCATCTTATATTATTTATGACGGGGTTATGTCTAACAAACTGTAATATTATGAAAAAGAAAGACTTGGCAGATCATTTGTCTGTCGTGTTTTTACTTTCATCGTCTCTTACTTCCTCTGCGTTTGCTTTGCAACTCATCAGTAAAAGCAGCATGTGTCAAAATGTCCTGCTGCTTATTTAATGTGACGGTGCTCCACTGTCTGATGTTTATTTGGGAGTTTTAATGGTTGCAAATTGTGCATAATGCATAATAGTCCTTCAAGTTGTAATTATTTGTTTACAGCTGTACTTTTCCATCTGGTTTAGTTTGTGCACGTGTGCTGCTGTAGAAAACCAGGTGTGCTGTTCTGGCAACTGAGATGAAGAATTTTGGGGGATCCTAGCAGCAAAGGTGTTTGAACCCTATTGATTTTGTTAGGATTTTTTACTTACTATTCCTGTTTTTGTTTTTAAAAGAGAGAGAGAGAGAGAGAGAGAGAGAGAGAACACACAGCTGCAGGTAGTGCGGATATGAGTCTCTATTAGGAGGTAGTATTCCCTTCCCTCCTATTACACAGGTACCTAAGCAAAGCCTGACTGGCATGATTGTGGCGTTATAATGCAGCATCATTGTTTGAGGCCCATATCTCCCTTTTCCTTTGATTACTTGTTTTATGTTGTCCAATCATTGTCTTAATACATTTCTCAAACACATGCAGAAGGTGAATTTGTGATTTTCAGTCTCCTCTTACTGTATAAGAATGTGAATGGTGGTTCCCTGGAATAATCATGCCTCCAAGCTGTTAATTATTTGTTTACAGCTGTAGATGCGGTGCTTTTCCATCTGGTTCAGTTTGTGCACATGTGCTAGTGTAGAAAACCAGGTGTGTTGGGTTTTGATATCTGATATCTGGTGTTATATGTGTTCATATTAAGTCGTTTGAAGCCCCTGGTCACATTTCATTGGGAAAAGAAAAAAGATTTGAAACCAATTGGGGAAAATAAAGTTATTGTACATTTATTGTGCTTTGAGGCAAATGTTTGAGTTTTGGTCTGAATAAGAATACATTGTAAACCATGCATGCACTTGTAATTTGCTCTTGATTTATCTAGAAACTGTGCAGATTATAGTTTGGGATTGGTTGAAACGTATTGTCAACCAGCCTGATCTGTGGTTATTAAAGAAGCTGAAGGTAATATGTCAAAAAAAACCAAATCAGGGCATTTATTTATTATTTATGGTTATAATTTTTTTGTTGTACTAAACATGTATCAATACATTTGACATATGAAGGTATAATATTCTATTCTAACAGGTTGACACGTAAAATACTTTACAAGAAATACACCAATGTATCTGTTTCTATCAGTATATGCAAAACTGTCCAATATACTCGCTGTGACCAAAATAACTGAGCACTGGTGTGACTCTGCAGAACAGATTTGACTCCTGTGAATCCTTTTATGCTAAGTTTATTATTTATTGGGTTATTTGGAGCATCCAGTTTGTGGGCTGTGTGGCTGTGTTACCCTATATTTCAGTCTTTTGTGGTTTGGTACGTAATTACAGAACATGTCTCTTTACTTTGGAAACGCTGCGTGATACCACAGAATGTCATAAATCTTGTCTTCAAGTGTGGTGCCATGGATACAGAAAGCGTAGCTTCATACCTGCACTTTTAACTCCTCATCTCTTTTTAAACCCTTTTTAACCACTCTCCCCGAGCATTAATCACTAACTCGGAAAATTCGAGCAGTGGGAATTGTGAAAATCCTCTCACCAAGGTGCCCGGCGTCTCACCCCCTCTTTTTACCCCGGGCTTATCCCACAAACACACACACACACACACACACACACACACACACACACACACACACACACACACACACCTCCCTGTCTGCCCTCACAGTCTGTGTCTCCAGGGGTGTGACAGCACTATGTGGGTCAGGTTAGGTCTCTCCGGGCTGCCAGCCCCCGATGCCCCCTGCAGGTGGCGTACAAAAGCAGCACAGCAGCGGGTGCCATTGCTGGGATTCCCTCTCGTAACCGGGGCACCCTCGCCCAGGGCACAGACACACTGGCAGCAGCACAGCAATCAATTCATCAATGCATGATGGGAGCCCGGCCCACCTCCCTAGACGGGTCTTGGCCACCAGCACTGAGCCTGCATTCTGGACCTGGGGCGGTGTGATAGTGCATGGTAATGCAGATTGTTAAAAGGGCAGGGATAGCAGCATGATGCTGATTGCTGTAATGGTTCAGCTATATTCCACTTTAAAGATCATTTGAAGGTCAATACAGCAGGTGCAAACACCAGGAAAAAGTGTGGAGAAAAGAGGGTTCAGTTTATCTCACTTAATGTTTTTTTTT
>JAYDZF010000018.1:2256662-2272091 GCA_034509105.1 Microcambeva barbata | reverse complement strand
CTTCTGGAGGCCACACCTGAAACACCAGCCTGTGTGGTGTCACTGTCTGGAAACCAGGCGGTCAGACTGCCCTTGATGGAGTGTGTACAAGTTGTACGTACTTCACTATGTAACACATTGTGACATAATTACCATTACACCTGCTGATGGACTGTTTTTCTGTCCGATTCTTCTTATACTCACCTACAGACCAAAGATGTTACTGTTGCTATGAAAGAGGGTCGATATGATGATGCCTTGAAACTCCGAGGAAGGTATGTGTCTAGTTTAGGCTCATTGTCTTTGGGGCTCATTGTGTTTGCACCTGTGTAATGTTATATATTTTTAGTTGCATATACATAAACTATAAAGTAAGTTTATTAGTTAATACTTCTACATTCTGTGTCCAGGAGCTTTGAGAATAACTGGAACACGTATAAACTGCTGGCACATGTGCATCTCCCAGACGCCAAAGTAAGCAGCATCAATATTGTTCTTACAGTATTTTTTCTTTTACTTGTGCCCTAGTGCATTAGCCAGAGTCTTCTACACGCTAAAGTCTTCTAAACGCTTCTGTATCCTGTCTCTTTTCAGAGTAATATTAATGTGGCCATTCTGAACATCGGAGCCCCTTGCGCTGGCATGAACGCGGCTGTACGGGCTGCCGTCAGGATCGGTATCGTCCAGGGCCACAACATGTTCGCTGTACACGACGGGTTCGAGGGGTTAGCTCAGGGAATGGTAAGGAACATGTGCGCTGTCTTTTCTTTTAAATATTTTACAAATGCTACCATGATAGGATATGTGTGGATTGAATTCTTTCATTAGATTGAGCCTATCACTTGGAACACTGTTGGAGGCTGGACTGGAAAAGGAGGTTCAGTTTTAGGCACCAAAAGGTTCTCAGCTGCTACAACAAATCCTTAATTACACACTTCTATTTACCACAATCTTTAATTGTGGCATCTGGATTGAGAACTTATTTTATTCCTTTCTTTAACAGAGTTCTTCCAGCGAAGCACATAGAGGAGATCAGCCTGAACATCGCCAAGTATAACATTCATGGTCTGGTCATCATAGGAGGATTTGAGGTCTGGAATATATTATTTATGTTGCTTGTTTTGATATATATGAATAGATTTTGTGTGCATGTATTTTAATATTAATTTTTACATTTAATTTTGTAATTGTTTATATGTATTTATATGTTAATTGTCTTAGTAAAGGCTTTGTATATGTTGTATTCAATTAGATGAACATTTATTATATATAAATAATATATTTGTTTACAATTTGCAGAAAATGGTTTTACTAAAATGTTTTTTTATTATTCTTTTTGGTTTTAGTTTTTTATTTTTTCTATGATGTAGTATTATTGACACATTTGTTGGTTTACTATGTGTACCCTCAGCATTAAATGTCTTCCTCTCTTTGTATTCCCATTAAGGCATTTTCAGGTGGACTTGAGCTTGTCCAGGCCAGAGAGAGGTATGAGGAGTTGTGCATCCCTATGGTGGTCATACCAGCTACTGTCTCTAACAATGTTCCAGGATCAGACTTCAGCATTGGAGCTGACACTGCCCTGAACACCATCACCACGGTCAGAGTTCTGACCAACACAGCATCACACATAAGAAATGGATGGATAGAATGTCTAAATTATAACTTGGATGGGTGTACACACACTTTTGTGTATTTTGTGTTTGTAGACATGTGACAGGATCAAACAGTCTGCTGCTGGAACAAAACGCCGGGTGTTCATCATTGAGACCATGGGAGGATACTGTGGCTATCTGGCCACCATGTCTGGCCTGGCTGCAGGTGCTGATGCTGCCTACATTTATGAGGAGAAATTTAACATCCATGACTTGGAGGTGACTGTACGAAACTTCTTCAGTTAATTTAATCAGATTATTTTTATGTTATCTGTTTGCTTTTGTCTGCATTACAGACAAACGTTGAACATCTGGTGGAGAAAATGAAAACTACAGTTAAGAGAGGTCTGATTCTAAGGTTGGTGTTAATTAAGAAAAAATATTTCATGTTTCTTGGGGATTGATGGGATTAGCACAATGGTATACGCCATCAAATTATTATTAATAATAATAATAATAATTAATAATCGTTTAGACCACATAGATTTACTAGAAAATTCACAATAGAAATAAAATGCAATGCAATAAATATTTAAAATATTTAATACATTTAAATATACATTTGTCAGTGAATTTGACTATTTTCCTAACAGAATTAATTCTGCACTAAAACACGACAAAACTAGCATTATATTAAGTAATATTTTACTCCTTTCGTAGAAATGAGAACTCTAATGCCAACTACACAACTGATTTCATCTTTAACCTGTACTCGGAGGAAGGGAAGGGGGTATTTGACTGTCGTAAGAATGTACTTGGACACATGCAGCAGGTGAGCCATCTGTGGTCACATTAACCCTACTGTGATGAAGCCATCCCTGTTTTTAAGAAAAATCCTTCTTGTGTCTCAGGGTGGAACACCAACTCCATTTGACAGAAACTTCGCAACTAAGATGGGCGCAAAGGCGGTTCTCTGGCTCACTGATAAGCTGAAACAGTGTTATAGACACGGTAAGAGTCAAATGTGACTTTAGCTCAGTGGGATTTGGGGGTGTTTCTTTCCACAAAATGGGTGCTAACTACAATATGTTGTATACCTACACACAGAGCTATAAAATGTATACCTATAGACTATGTTATCTGTTCAGGACGAATTTTTGCCAACACCCCAGACTCTGCATGTGTGTTGGGCATGAGGAAACGAGGACTGATGTTCCAGGCTCTGTCTGAGCTAAAGGAGCAGACCGATTTTGAGTAAGATCATTTCGAACCTTAAAAAAGATGTTTTTAATAAAATCTCATTACTAAATAAATAACATTACAAACTTTATTTACTTCAAAACTTTCTCTTTCACTCTTTCTCCTTTAGGCACCGTATTCCAAAGGATGCGTGGTGGTTAAAACTGAGGCCAATTCTGAAGATCCTGGCCAAGTATAAAATCAACCTGGATACCTCGGAACATGCTCATATGGAGCATGTTATTACCAAAAGAGGTCCGGTTTCAATGTCTGGGAAGATGTTATAGACAGTAATAGAATGCATTTAGGGTCTGTTTTTGTCTATGTTCTGCAGTCTTGAAGGAAAAACTTTTTGGCATTTGTATTATCTTCACAAATGTAGTTGACAGACTACAGCAAAATCCATACATTTAAATCCACTTGTTAAATATTTAGTGGTAGTCCTGAAGCTGAATTTGGAGCAGGTTTTCTCTTGCATGCGTAGAGGCTGATGTGCAAAAAGAAGCTTCTGCTTTTTCTTTGTCCTTGTCGGCATCAAACTGCATCAAGCCAAGCTTTCAGTGTTTAAGTTAAAACAGAGGCTGTTTTTATCTTTTACATGAGCCCATAAGCAAGTAACTTAAATTGTAAAGCGTAATAACCCAACAAATTAATAATTTAAACTGATGTTTTTTATTCACTAGATATTTAATAAGAATATAAACTACTTATTACTGAACATTAACACTGCTCTGATGACTCACAGTTAAATGCTTAATATATCATGAGGTAGTAACTTACTAATGACTTATTTACACTATAATTAATAATTCATTATTAAAGTGACATAAATAATTCATTTTCAGCCTTTAACGTTAACCCCAAAATCTGTGGAAACAAAACCACACATTTGCTTTTTCTCCTTTATCATTTCTTTTATTCTGCCATGCATAAATGTTGTATTTATAGAACTTTTTAAAGTATAAAAATATCAATAAATTGTTTCTAAACAACTGTCTCAATTTTATTATAGTGAATTCTAGACATTTCTTGATTTGTGAACCTTCTGGATTTACTTCCTGCATTTATTACTTAAAATGCTGATCTTATTCAGGTCACAACAGACAAGCACACATTATGTCTAAACACAGTGTAGTTTGATGGCTTAATAGTTACTGCAAAAGAATACATGCATGTTTCATACCACCATAAGTTTACAGTCATCATTAAAAGGGGCACAATGAATCATGTAATCTGATGGGGAAATTATAGTTGATTATTTAATTAATAAAAGATCAATTAATAAAAACTGTTAGCTAAAACATACAAACTAATTAATAAGTAAATGATTAACAATACTATTCTTCCAGGTATTTAAGTGGGTGTTGTAAAGTTTTGGGCTTTACATTTTCTAGCTACACATACATATGAAATTCAAGTTTTTTTTTTTTACTCACAAATAAATTTTTAAAAGAGATGGTATTTTAAAAGTATCAATGTGATGTTTCGGTACATTCGAGACGAAATAAAAACATATAGCAAATGGAACCATATCCCGGTGCAGTTACAAGTTTGGTGGTTACAGAGGACTCTGATCGGTGAAGATAACCTTGAGGTGTTCGCAATTAAGCAAATAAGTCCAGTTGTTTTAATTGGTTAACACAAGAGAAAAGATTGTAATGAAGTTAATGGCTGGAGGAATCTTAAACCTCCGTTCTGGAACTGTGCGATTTTCAGGTGATGTTTTCTGAAGCTAATAAGTTTCATCGAACTACGTTGCTTTAAAGCCGGTTTCCTTGTGTGCCTTAGAGATGTTCACGTTTCTGTAAAATTATGAACAATACAGTAGTTGTCATGTGGAGATTAACCAACTAATTTCTATTTGTGCACCTTTACAAAGATCGCTCGTAGATCTGGAGTTAAACGCGTATGCTTTGAAACACCAGTAGGACTTTTAATTTAGAAAATTGGTCTGTCAGCCGTTTTTGTTCAAGGCCGAATCTTAAATCTACATTTGTATTGATGTAGTACACTAGAGTACATACGCTACCCTTTTTAAATTAAGTGCACTCGTATAGTGAATAAGGCGCTATTTGAAACTACATCTGCGTTTAGAAACGAACGTTAACCGGATGTTAAAGGAGACTTCAGAGGGCATGAAGAGGTCGTGGTGGAAGTCGGGACGGTGGCGGAGCGCATTAATGTCTGCCCACTCGTAGGTAAAGTGCGTGTCCGCTGTGTGTCCGCTTCGGGCTGAGTGTTTCGGGTATGCACGGCTTTGCATCGGCGCTTGAGCTGCTCGACACGGAGAGAGACTGAAGGCTGGAGTCGCGTTTACTGTCGTTTTCGTCTAACCGAGCCACTCTTGCCCCTTCTCGTTGCAATTGATAGCGAGCGAGCTAGCTAGCTAGCAGCAGGGCTAGACCATACGGCAGCACCCAGCCCGAGCGCTCCGAACCAGCTGAGTCAGTGAAAGCGCTCCGATCAGCTATCAAACCCCTACGTGTAGTTTCACCCCGTGTATTGGAACCCGGTATTTCTTACTCGATTCGCTGATTGTCAAGAAAAGCGGGCGGAACACACGTGGGAGAGGCCGGAGAGAGACGGACGGAGGAGCGAGGAGAAGCCAGGAGCGGCCGATGAGTTCAGACCAGGCCGGAGAGCCGCTGCAGGAGGAGGCCGAGCCGGGACCCTTAGCCCGCGGGGAGACAGATCCCGGACTCGAAGGCTGTTTCCAGACCGATCCCGGACCCGAAACCTGTTTGGAGACCGATCCGGGACCTGAAGCCCGTGGAGAGGCGGACCCGGGACCCGAAGCCCATAGAGAGGCGGACCCGGGATCCAAAGCCTGCGAGGAAGTCGAACCAGGAGCCAGTGTTGTGGACAGGCCCACACCCGGAACCGGAGAAGAGTCGAGCAATATGGTAGGGACCATTGTTTCTTTAATAGAAATATCTAGTCTATCAAGACATCTTAATGTAAAATCTTGTCTATATAAATAAGGCCAATATGATCATGCTGCATCTGCTGGATCAATACACTAGGTGGGGAAACGTCAAACGAGTCCAATGCTCCTTTAGGCTTCATCTTAAGCACCAGCTGGTTCAAGCAAACTAATCCTCTGGTTCAGTAAAGCTTTAGCTATCGCCGAGGAAACACTTAGCTAAGTGTAAATGCCTTTATTGAGTAAATGACCCCGGCGTGGGTGAAATAAGCTTGTGGTTGGGGGAAACTCCGGTAGCTGGAGTCTTATGATCTGGAAAATCCCAGTCTGACCAAGAAGCAACATTCAGGCTATTAATGCATTTCTACCAAACCTTGGGTCAATGAAGCCTAATACAGCACCAATTTGGCCAAAAGAAGCCACCTGCTGGTTTGTGCTTTATTTTGTTGTTTGTCAGAGAGCAAAAGACGATTCATAATTGGAGCCCAATACAAACCAAGCTCACTAAGGTCATCAGAAGGGTAAAAAAGTAACAGTTTTGTATGTTTTGGCTTGTATCCATTGCAGCGCTTTTGCTTTTCCTTTCTGACCTAGCCAACCGTGTGTAGATGCCTAGCCATTATAAGCATTTCCAACTAACTATATTATTAAACTGTGTATTGGTCACACTTGACCTTAGAATACTTCAATGTTTAATGTTTTAACTTTAGTTCAGCATTTTCTGTGTTTAACAGACACTAAACACTAAGCAACAACTTGCTGTACACAGTCTAAGTAATTCAGTGTTATGGACCTTGCTCAGTTGTCCAACATTGGTGCCCTTGCAGTGGTGGGGTTTGAATCAACAACCTTCAGCTTACGCCAAGCTTGACTGCAGATATTGCATGTACTTTTTAAGTATTCAATTAGAAGACATTTAAAAGTCTCACTATTTTAGTATTGAAGCTCCAGTTTGTGCACATCTTAAGTTTAAATGGATTGAGTTGCATGTTCAGTACGTTACCTGTATGCGTCGTATGTATGCACTACTAGATTACAAATACAAATGAATGTTATACAGTCAGTAGTATTTTAAATTCTGTTGTCAGTTTGCTTGACACTTTAATCTGATGATTTGTCAACATAATGATCTTAATGATTAAATGTGAGTTTGAATTTAAACAAAACGTTTAAAACGTTTAAATAGAAATGAACTGTGTAGATGTGTGGGCTGTGACATTAATGGCTGCCCATAGCGTGACGGCGCTGCTTAGCTAATAGCTTAGCATGTAGCTACCTCACTCGCCAACGAATAAACTGCTTTTTCAGACATAATTGAATAACACTGTGCTTTTAACGCCTTAATACGCATTTAATATTTTTTTATATGCTAAATACTTTGTGTGCATTTTTCTGCAATCCGGTTTAACCCTTAAATCAAGCAGTTAGCGACAGATTCTATCTGCTGATGGTTTTCAGACGGTTTTGTGATGCAACAGTCCTCGTAATTTAATATTTCACACAATCCTCCGTGACATGTTGTTAGTATGAGGTTTAATTAATTAAAACTGGGGTCATAATCATGCCGTGTCTCCTGCCATTAGCGGGTTCGATTAACATTAGCGGCCTGGGTGGTTTACTGTGAATTTTGTACCGTTTTGAACACTGCTAGTAAATACAGTTTAAATACAGGCGTGGATTTAAATGCATTAGTGTGTATATGCTAATGTTTGGTTTGAATTTATGTTGACATGTTTAGATGTGCCGGTGAGTTTGTTTTACTGTAAAAAGCATCAATGAACTTAGCTCCAATACAGCATTTGTTTGAATTTTTCCCATCAGTATTACATATTCAGAAATATAATAGTTGTTTCTGAATTAGTTCTAGTAGAGAACCTGAAGCTTATTTGGAGCAGGTGGCTGGTCAGTCATTGTATCTCCTCTTAAATATTTCAGCATTACATCCTGTTGATCAATTGATCACCATAAACACACAGTGGGGGACCAAAAGTCAGAGACCACTATAATGAAAAGGGGTATTTTACTTCATGAGTTCAGTAAATTCAACATAAAAACGTATGGCAACTTGAATGTCTGAGTGATTTTAGTTGACCCAAGTCAACCAGTAAAAATAACATTTGATTATTAGCTATGGAACATGGTGGTCTGGTCTTTAGAATGGGGTGTATTTTACCCATCAATCGCTCACTTAATTTCCATTAAATAGATGCCATATGAGTTAACCAGGTCTGTGTGTGTGATTGTGTACACATTCTCAGTTTAAAAAGAACCGTCAGCTGTTTCAGGTAAATAAAACACTAAATAAAAAAAACAGGTTGCATGATATTCTGTTAGTCATTTTATTGGTACCAGTTAAAATGTGATTCATTTTCCAAAAGCTGCTGCACGAGTAATTTAGAGCGCTAATAAAAATAAAAACTTTCCCACGCACAGGGTGTCTGCTCTCTGTGGACAGCAGTTCCTAATCTGAATGTTTTATCCATTTAGATTATTTACTATTTCTTATATTATACACTATCTCTGAATGCTTGCATCTAATTCTGCATTAGATTGCAAACCTGAACTCTCTGTGTCTTTTCAGGATGTCTACATTCTCTTTAGACTAACTTACAGTTGTTTTCTCTTAGTGAGATGAACAGTCTGCCAGTCTTGTAGCTAAAGCATGCTCTTCACGCAACCAGTGAAACCTGTTCCATTTATTTTCACAGTAAAATTGTAATCTATTCACACCAAACAAGAGGTGTGGTGCCATAGTACATGGCAGAGACAATAGCCGGAGCAAGTGCACTAGGTTTTCCTGAAGATGAAGCGAGCAAAAGCTTTGGTGGGGCTCTACTCTGGAGTATTGCCATCTGAAAGGATTTTGTATTGAAATTTGGGTCTCTTTTTTTAGGTGTTTCATGCTTTTTTTAATTTGATCATAAAATTAGTAACTATCTTGTTGTGCTAATTTTAGGGTTAAAATAATTTTAAAAAGTAAATTTTGTGCCTTTTTTGAATTGTCTGTATTCACTAATACATCCTTCCTAGTAGAGAAAATGTAAATAGACAAGGTCAGTGAGGGTGTGCACTGGCTTGGTGTGACAAAGGAGTGTGTTCAGGACAGGACAAGGTGGAATCGAATGATCCCCTGAGGCGACACCTAAAGGGAGCAGCCTAAATGGGGAGAGAAAGAAATCGAAATTAGCTTGTTATGCCCACACCTTCTTCCCACGCTACTTTACATATATCATTAGTCAAGCTAGTGTGACTCTTGAATTTGAATGGCTTTGTTTTTGCATTTATTTGTCATGTTGACCGTAATTGTTTTCTGTTGTAATTAATTTTGCATTACTCTGATCACTATACAGTCTTTTTGTGATTTTGTGAACACTGTGTAGAATTCAGTGTAAAAGGGAAGTAAAACGGCTCGTTGGAACACACTTCCATCTTTCTTTTAATAGCTTGCGTCTTATTCAATGTAATAAGTGTTTTGTACTTGAACTGTGTCCTTAAGCAATCTCGGATGGGTTCTACGCCCTGATTCACTAATATATAAAATATAACACCGGTCAACTTCAAACTTGGGGCCTCAGCAGCTCTGGTGGCACTGTGTTAATCTAGTCCAATTGTGAATTCGCTCCTGCTTTTACAAACCCTAAACCCATCAACCCTAATCTCAACACACTCTGATCAGACTTGACATGTCATACTTACTGCCGCTTTTTTTTACATGGCAGTTTTGGACATATTATGTATGCCCCCCCTTTCTAGTGTGGAGGAAAGAGACCCAGCCCGACCTTACCTTCATCAAACATAGCCTGATTGGAGGCTCAAGAAGTTCTGCCGTGATTCAATAGTTCAGACTTCTAGGGCATTCGATCACTGCACTGCCCATGTGCATTTTTTTCCTATTTAGTTACCTCATCAATTGATTTATACCTGTCCTGTATGTTTACAGGTGACCTCGAAAGGAGCTGGCTTGAACCCCAATGCCAAAGTGTGGCAGGAAAGGCCGGCTGTACCCACCGAAGCTTCTGTGGATTGCACTGACTCCTCTTCCTGGGCGCAGCCTAACATAAGTGAGGGTAATCTACAAGTTTGCATCTGGTTCGGTGATCCTTACTGCTCAGAGCTTTATCCTGAAGCAGGAGTCATTGCTGTTTTGATTTGTGTTGTTTCAGTGACTGCTGGTTGTAAACCCTACACAGCCGGCTTTCCTGTTCTCATGGACACAGACACTGCTGCCCCTGCAGGCGGTTTAGTCAATGGCATGGATCCTCCTGACCCCAGCCTGTCTGTATGTGAACCTCTGACCGGGGATAATGGTTAGTATAAACATGACCTAAGTACATAAATAAACAAATGAGCGTCTTGTCACGTTACCCAAACTTACTGATGTGGTGTTTTCTTTTACACAGAGTCCAAGCTGTCTGAGGAACCTCTGTCTGCAGAAAGCTTGCGTGAGTCTCTTAAAAAAGAGTTGGAATTCTGTTTCTCCAGGTAAGTGAATGTCTGATTTTTTTATGAGGATTGTAAAATTTTTGTGTTTCCCCCTTTTGTTTAATTGTCGATAACTTTTACCTACAGGGAGAACCTATCAAAGGATCTTTACCTGATATCTCAAATGGACAGTGACCAGTTTGTTCCCATCTGGACCATTGCCAGCATGGAAGGAATTAAGGTTCTGACCACCGATATGGACCTGATCCTTGATGTATTGAGATGTAAGTTGAGGTTTTGATAAAATCCACAGTCTGTGTGTTGTACATCTATGTCATGGTTAGCATGAGGCCAACATGCTATCTTAATATCTGTGTATCTGAATATCTTAATATCGTCTTATAAGAGAAGAACTTGTAATTTGGTTGCTTTGCTGAGAACCAAAAGTTGTTGGGTGCCGGGCCAGGTCGATAGTATCCAAACTAGACTTTGTGAATTAGACCACATCTGGAGAAATTAATTTGGGAAGATCCAACCACCAAGGCAAGCTAAGAACCTTTTTAGAAAGCCTTCATCACCCTTGATCATACAGTGTGATAAAACTAAGCCTATATAAGCATTTCAACTTGCACTAATAATCGTCGTTTTGTATCTTGTTCAGCATCTCCGATGGTCCAGGTGGACGATAAAGGAATGAAGGTGCGACCAAACCACAAACGCTGCATCATCATTTTGCGAGAGGTCCCGGAAACCACCCCTGTGGAGGTAATAACAGCATTAGAATTTAAATATTTCTGATTAACTCCTGCTGAACCGGTGTGCTCTTATTAGGAGGTGGAGACATTGTTCAAGAACGATAACTGTCCGAAGGTCATAAGCGTGGAGTTTGCTCACAACAACAACTGGTACATCACATTCCAGTCAGATACAGATGCTCAACAGGTGAAAGTTCTTTCATATGTTATCTACCTTAAAGAAAGATTACATTTTGTCCTTTTGTAAAATGAAAGTACCTTTTTAATCCTACAGGCGTACAGATACTTGAGAGAAGAAGTCAAAACGTTTCAGGGAAAACCAATCATGGTACAGTTCTGTCTTATCAAGCTCATATTTTGCTTATTTGATGATCTCGTTTGACTTATTATTCATTTCTTCTGTTCGCTCGGGTGTGCAGGCTAGGATTAAAGCCATCAACACTTGCTTTGCAAAGAACGGCTACCGCAGCCTGGACTGCAGTGTGTATCAGCAGCAGTCCCACACGCAGTCCCAGTACAACTCGCCACTCTTCATGCAGCCCATCTACAGCCATCAGCAGCAGTACCTCTACGGCATCGTCCCTCCCACCTGGACTCCCTCTCCCACCCCGTACTTCGAGACTCCGCTGGTAAATGCTCTTTCTCACGCCTTGTGTGATAAGATGTAGTCGACTGTGCGACATTTCTTTCTGAATTATGGTGAAATTGAGCATTTTACTGGGTGCACCAGGTCTGTTTTCGTTAATTATTCACTGATCTTAATGTTATCACGTTCCACTTAGAAATTCATCCCACTCTCTGAAAGCTAGTCATGCTGGGTATATAAAAAAGTGCTAACTCAGACTCACTTTAATTGTCTTCATTTGAGTACACGATAGAACGAAATGCAGTTACTCGGGTCTCGGGGTGTGTAATTTAATATATACAAATAAACTAAAGTATAAAATAACTAAGAAGCTGGAATAGAATATGAAAAATAAACCTAGATGAAGTATTTAAATATTTACAGTACAAGGATTGCACAATAACATAGGATAAGGGGCATGATACAGTTTTTTTCTATTATTAAAGTCAGAGGTGTTGATTTAGCTTGTTTTTGTTCCACTCTGACAAGTTTCTTCTTTGTACCACAGGCACCGTTTCCAAACAGCAGTTTTGTCAATGGGTTCAGCTCACCCGGGCACTACAAAACTGGATCCTCTTCTCTCAACATCGGGCGCCCCTTTAGCAGAAACCGGTTTGTCATTTTATTTCCCCCCCTTAACATTTATTAGCTATATAATTGTAGTTGCGGTTATTAATTCACTAGCTTTAAACCACTTCTAGCTTCCTGCTGTGGGTCATGAATGTGTGTGATACTGTTTTAACAAATTCTCTTTTCTTACCTACGGTCGATTTTATTTTACTAATAAATGAAGCGAGGGTTGAAACTAAAAAATCATTCAGTTAATATGAACTTGTATAAAAGTTACAAAATGTGCCTGGACTACATTCTGTTCAGTTTCTCCAATTTTTAAATGCATTAATTTCTTTATTCCTTCAACTTGGTTTTCTTATTGTCCCCACAGCGTCCCACTCTATTCAAGAAAGAATGTAATAAATACCTTCAGGTACATCTGTAAACATCACGCCTAATCATCACTCCATTCTATACATGTTTAAAATTCCACTCAACCACCCAGTGATCATCATGTACAGTTCTGTCAGAACTAAACACCTGCATCTCTGACTTCATGCTAGCTGGATCTGTTGTACTATCTGTACTATACAGCCTGGGACTAAAGTTGCTCAGTTAAAAGCCAAACGTAGAACTGCATAGACTGAGATTATCTGGAGCTAAAGACGTTCATTGGACAAAGAAGAGTAAATATGAATTCTTTCGGCTGCTCCCGTTAGGGGTCGTCACAGCAGATCGGACTTCCTGATACAACCTTCCTATTTATCCGGCATTACAATACACCGCCTGCGGCTGCACCCAGCCTCTAGAGGAAATAAATAAATAACCTGTACACAATGTGAGAGTGACCATACTGTAAACATGCTGTTAAATAATAGTGATCGAAGCATGCATTAAGGTTCAGCTTTTACCAAAGAGTTTCTGAAGAAGGCTTCTACAGTGATTAAACCCCCATACCAGTCCAGATGTTTGTCACAAGCTATGAAACATTTCTGCATAGTCTGAATAACATTTCACATCTTCGTCACTAACTGTTTGGATCGAGCTTTTGGTGACGTTCATTAACAGTGGTGTCCAGTTATATGCACAAAAGGCCTTCATGCCTTCTGCACCAACCAATCAGAAAGATTTCTCATCAATCAGCTAAAGTGGTTAAAATCATAGCCAGTGTCTGTTGTGGGTGAGATTGGACACCCCTGTTTTAAAGAAGTGGGTTGAGCTTTTTGGCTCCCTGGCTAGTGTGTTACCATTTGACTTGACTCATATATGCGGATCTGTATTTGACTTACCTCAAACAAAGCCCGGCATGGTGTGGAGTAAGGAAGTTCTCCTTGTCTCCGTGTGGGTTTACTCTGGGTGCTCCGGTTTCCTTCGCACAGTCCAAAAACATGCGGTGGACCGTGCGTGAGGTGAAAAGTGTCCACGTGTCTGTTCGGTACAAACGTGTCTATACCGCGTGTCTGTCACGAATCATGTTTTACAAAAAACATGGCATTTGCTCTTGAGGAGTCAAATGAGCACACTGCCAGGGTACGCACATCTGCTGTTTTGCTTGTAAACGCTTTTATGTTGGTAGTTTAGGTAGTTAGTGCATGCTGCCTCAGGTGGAGTTTCATGTTTTTGATCCGGATACGACCTGCTGGAGTCGAATCTCATGCCCGCGTCTGTCCGTGCAGGAACCACGTCAAGCCCATCGGTCCATCTGTGTCGGTCATGGACACGCTTCGTAGTCCGCAGTCGCCCGCCAGTACCGGCTCAGGAGCTTCTGATCTTTGTTCCTCCTTCCAACATCTGAGTGTCTTGACCGAACCAAGCGATGATGGCACTGGGGCCGGACGAGGAAGGTGTGTCTCAGGAATTGAGTTATATTGATGATTTCAGAGACTCGAGTACCTTTCCGGCTGTAATATATTTTTTATATCTTTTTTTTTTCTTTTTAATAATAGGAGACCTACATACAGAGGGACTCGTCGGAGGCGTGAGGATGAACGTGGCCTGGTAATAACCTCAACTGTAATTTCATCTTTTACAGTACTTTGACCTTTCAGTGATGATTTTGTTTTGAAAGACTAGTCTCTCTTTGCAGAGGGCAGTTCCACTCACCGAGGTGAAGGTCTCCCCTCCTAAATTTGACCTGGCACCATCGAACTTCCCTCCTCTGCCAGGCTGCTCGGGCAGCCCACAGGGAGAACCCGTGCTGGAGAACCGCATGTCAGACGTGGTCCGCGGCCTCAACCGAGACAAGGTAAAAACCAACGTGCGGATCGCTACGTGTGATTAGTATTGAATTATTAATCCCCATCGTCTCTTCTGTTCAGCATCCGGATGCAGGCAAAGAACCCCCAGTGAGCCCCGTCGCTCCAGTCTCTGAGGAGACGGGACCCAGACCGGCTCAGACCTCAAGCAAACCCACCGTGCACTTGGCAGAACCCGTGTCCTTCAGGTAAGCATGAAAAGCACACAAAGATGAAGCCCGAGAACTGTGCTAGGGATCGGAAGGTTGCTGGTTCGGTTCACAGGGCCACAGATCTCGACTGAAGTGCCCTTGAGCAAGGCACCCAGCCTCTAACCAGTTCAGGCACATTTTGTCACTGCCTTCTGTGTGTGTGATTGGGGTACAGATGCACAGATTGGGGTAAAATGCAGAGGATGAAATCTAAAAAAATAAAATAAATAAAAAGCAGTAATTGGTTCCTAATTTTGCTTTTTCTTCTTTTTCCACGCTTACAGCACGAACCCTCAGGAGAAGAAACCAGAGAAAGCAGAGTCCTCTCTTCGTAACGAGCTGCCCATAAACACAAACACCACCACCTCATCTGTTTCATCCACCCCAGCTCAGCCTCTTTCTGCCCCCAAGACTCCACTGAGTCCAGCCAACCCAGCGTTCACACAGGCCAGCGCTGCCCACCCCGGTGCCGCTGTACCGGTGAGACCCCTCACATTTTACATCTATGTCAGCATAGTGCTACAACATCAGATGGAAAATAAAGCTCACCAGACCAGGCACCCGAGTTTGTGCATGAGGCTGAAAAATGAGTTTCTCCCATACATGATCTATTGTTTTAAATAAGAGACCACTTTAATTATAAAACTAGAATGATCATTTGTCAAACACACAGCCATCCAAATCGATCCCTTTTTAAACACACCCGTCAAGTGGTCACTTTGTATTTATTCACTTTTCAAGTGAGGTGAACTAGAGAGAATATTGTGTACAGTCTTGTGTAATGAATATCACCTCAGTCATGACGTTAGTATCCTAAGACACACAAACCTACTGTTGTCCGTCTTGCTTCTTCAGGAGCCTCGTAAACTGAGCTACGCAGAGGTGTGCCAGCG
>JAYDZF010000018.1:1669851-1685394 GCA_034509105.1 Microcambeva barbata | reverse complement strand
GGCTGAGGAACGGCTTCTTCCCCAGAGTAACATCGATCACTCCATCGGCACATCACCAACCCATTTTTTGCACCTTCTTTTTGTATTTTTATTGCTGCTATAATTATACTATTTGCTGATATGATGGAGAGAAAGAGACCTTTTAATGTCTGATTTCCTTCAGCCATGTAACAAGGTGTCCAACGAGATTATAGTCCACATACTTTTGAAATATGGCATTGTCCTAAGTGCTTCGCTGGTCCCATTTTGTATCTAAACTACCAAAGTTGTTATTTTTATTATTTACATTTGCAGCATTTAGCAGACGTCTTAAAGTGACTTACATTACAGTTACAGTATACAATTCGAACAATGAGGGTTGAGGGCCTTGCTCAAGGGCCCAACAGTGGCAACCTAGCAGTAGTGCAGTTTGTAAAGTGTCCTTGAGTGTCTTGAAAGCTGCTTATAAATAAAAAAGATTATTATTATTAAAGCCCACACAAACCTAAACACCTCTAAAGGAGTTCATTTATTTATTCATTCAGACATCTGAATGCATGACCATGCTTTTAACGAGACCATTTCTAACCTGGGATTATCTCTAATCTGGAGCTATCTTTAACCAAGGGCACCGTTTCACGTCGTGGGATTAGTGCTCAATCGTACCTCATAAGATGTTCATATTCAAGAGTGATGAGACAGGAGTACGGTGCATGGTGGAGATGTATAAAACAAACAACCGAATCAGATGTAAAAAAAATGGCCTTTGAGAAGTCCGTGCACACCTGTGAGAGAAACCTGAAGTGAAAGAAACTTGCCTTCGGAGTCGGATACTTGTCTGCTTGGTCATCAGAAGGAAACTGGGAGCCGTTGGTGATGGCGAGAGGAGGAGGAGGAGGAAACTCCAGGCACAGCATTGCGTCTTCAGTCTGTACAGCTTTACTACTGCTTCTACCAGACGCTGACAAAACTGCACACACAAATAACCGTTTCCTAATACAGATGTCGTAACAGCCTGTTTGATCACTCATTCATATCATATTGTTTTCATGTCTTATATAAACACAATTTTGTACCTTTTCTTTTCGTAACGTCCTCGAATTCCTTCCTTGAAGCACCCCTCAGCATTCTGTTAGCATAAATGTTTCGAGTGTCCAACTCTCTTTCTCTCTCCTACGAAAGGACAATTATGAACAACTGTTACATTTATAAACCAGCTGCGATTTGATTTTAAGTTTTCGTTTGCTTAAAGACTTCAGTGGCTCAATAGTTGGTGACTGATTCTCCTCACGAAGCCTCACGCATTTCTAATATTACACCATTCCAGATTTAACCTGCTGGTAGACCAGTCAAGCACACACACTCCAAGTCCATGTAGCAATTTTATTATTTGATTTTTTTTTTGTCAGACGTGGACTGAATTTATAGAACATGTGAAATCTGCTCTTGCAGAGAAGGAACGGATGTGCCTGAATGTTTCTCGTTAACTGATAAATGCTATTATGCATATTACCTTTAGTTTGGCACTGAGTCTCTCCACCTCCTCCCGCAGTACCCGGACGTCCTGTAGAGCATCGTGGGTTTTCTTTCTCTCGTTAGTCAGCTGCCTCTGAAAGCTACCAGTGCTCAACTCTAAGTTCTTCTCCAACTCCTGAGAGCAGAGGCACGATTAATGATACACATGTTTTTCAGTTATTACATAAACACTACATAATGCAGTGGTTCCATATTGCAGGAGGGTATTTTTGAGGGGAGCTGGATTTTCCGGCTCCATTCCTGTTTGAGGCCAAAACATGACTCTTTGTTCTTTTTTACAGGAAGTACAAGGCAGTGATTAATAATACAGTCATAAAAAAACAAGAGACCACTTCAAAATGATCATTTTTTTTATATTTTCATTTTTTTCTGCTACATGGAACAGAAGTGGCCACTATGCAAAACCTTTCAGTGTGATAGACAGACTGTGATCACTCTGCATCAAGTTAAAAAAATCCTCTCATGTGCTTGTGTTTCTGATTTAAAACATATTTAAAACATGAGGAATTCGATTTAACATCAATAAACCAGTTTATTTCTAAATTATAAACTCCAGTGGGGCCTGGAGGTAAAATGTGTACAGGTCAATGGGCTGGGTGGAGGGGGTATTTTCATCTACAAAAGTGGAGGGTAAAGCAGGAAAAGTTTGCCCACCACTGACATGTGGTAGATTAGGTGCCACACATGGCATTGAAACTTTAAAGAACCTTTAAGAAAGTTTCACTTTCTTATTTGATGGTACTGAATCTAACTGTATGTGTGAACAAATATCCCGCGCGTGTGTGTGTGTGTGTGTGTACCTTCACTCTCTGCTCGTTCTCATGCGCTTTGAGCTGTGTGTGCGCCAGGCTGCGCCTCAGCTCGTCCCGTTCACCGAGCTGCTTATCGTCTGCGAGTTGGCGCAGTTTGTGCAGCTGGTCTTTGCAGCGCCGGAGTTGCGCGTCCGCGTCCTTGCAGCGGCGCTCGGCGGCGCGCTCTCTGTCCTGGCAGCGCCTCAGTCTTTCACGCAGGGCGTGCGCTTCGTTGCTGTGCCGCGAGATGAGCTGAGATATCTCGCTCTCGGTGTCATCGTAGCGGTGCAGCGCTTTCTCCTGGCGCAGCTGCAGCTGTCGGAGGAGCCGGTTCTCTCGCTGGAGCTCGTCTGCGCGCAGCTGCTGCTCGGACAGGGCGTTCTTCAGCTCGCTGATCTTCAGCAGGCGCGCCGACAGCAGCCGCTTGGTGACCAGGTCCAGGTCTTTAGGCGGGGCGTCCTTACCGAGGCTCTGGGAGCGCAGAGTGCTGGTGCGATGAGGGTGTGGGGCCCGGGGACCCGGACGCCGAGAGACGCCTTTATGCATTCCTAACGAAGGAGAATACGCAAATCGAAACAAAGTTAGAACAGCATAACGTTTCCTATTAAAAACCACTAAACTTTAAGAAGAGGATTTCCATCAAATAAAACGATTTAAGTTGGTCGGTTTTTTGCGCCATCTGTTGGCGATTCGTGACATTACAACCATCACAACATTCTAAACTACTTGGATAAAACACGTTAACTTAAACTTACTAAACAGCTTTTATATTTTTTTAAATCTCTACAAAATACTACTTCACTTGAATCTGGGGGTAGAAAACCTTAATATCACTACCAGTGTGTCTGAATTGTTAAAGAAACACAGAGGGGCCTCAGAAATTTTGCCTAGAACTTGTCTAGAATATTTTTCCCCCTTAGTGGTAAAACCCATCGTACCTTAACTGTAGCTTTCTAGCTAAGATTTTGCAAAAAATCTTTTACAAAAAAGGACTTTTTTTTTACAAGATTCCCTTTCAAAAGTATGTGCAGCTACTGTGATTTTTAAAATTAATTTAATATGCATTGCTGATTGTTTAGTGGTGATTACTTGAACTCAGGTTTAACTTTTCATAATAAATCATTTTTCTTCAATTCAACCATTCTAGTATTTGGATTGGACTTTAAAATTCATATTTTACTCGTGAACATGCTCGTACTAGTTCGTGAGGGGCTGCTTGAGACCCCTCTCCTCTTCCCTCCTCCAGGCGGTGATGGAGAGCGGGACCGTGATGAGAAGGACCGGTCAGAGAGAGACGCGTTCTCGTAGTCATCTGAGTAGTACGAGGCGCTACTGCGGCCTCCATCAGAAACCCTATCCCGATCGGGGTCGTGCTTTGGCTTTCGGGTTTTGGTCCGTGCCCGATCCCCAGACGAGTTCCCTCTTTTCTCTGATTGGAAGGATAGAGCCGAGTCCTTCTCATCACTGTGGCTGGATGGCGGACTCTGTTCCAGTTCCTTCATGTCTTCAGTTAGATGCAGAGTCCGAGAATCCATCATTCTCCAAACTGCAACAGAAACAGAGTTGAACTGGATTGAGCTGTGTTCAGGGTTGGGTGAATGGAACATATAAATGTATAATTTTATTTTATAATATATTAGACTCTTATTATGTCAAACATTTACTCCTACAAAATGAATAAACACAGATGTAGTGTACCTATGTAGCAGATACAGAAACACTGTTGGGATTTCTTTGGTCACAGTATCGATGTTTGAAGAATAAGGTCACAGTCTGAGAGTCTTACAATTACAATTTAAGTTTTTATCCAAAGCAACTTACAGTACATTTACAGAACACCGTCTGAGCAATGAGGGTTAAGGGCATTGCTCAAGGGCCAAACTGCAGCAGCCTAGCAGGGGTTTGAATCTTTAGATTACTAATGCTTTTCAGTCTGCATCTGCACATATAGGAGATGAACTGGGTATTAATGCCTGGCCTCCAGTGTTTCACAAAGTAATATGACCCTCACAGAGATAAAGCCACTGATAACAATAATATCCAACTTTTCATCTTAATTCAAATACCCGTATTAAACAATAATTTAAAAAAGAACCCAAATTGTATTTTTGGAAGAGCCAGGCTGTGTAATGCGGACTAAACTAAGGAGCTAGGTTTTATTTAATTAGATACAGGCTGTAATAAACGACATCGGAATAACTGTAGTAGAATAAATATTCTGTTGTAATCATGTAAACACTAGAACAGTTCATACAGTTAGCTAATGCTGCTAACCATCTTTTTAATCACTAGCAGGCTAGCAACCGTGCTGCATAGTTCGAGGTTTTCTGAAAACAGAAAGTTACGTTAGAAGATTCAAATATAAAAGAAGTATCGTGCATATAATGTTTACCTTTTTTTCAGGATTCCGTCCGCATTGTCGGCTACGTGACGGATAAACAGCTAAAAACCGCTAATCAGCCACAGGCTAGGATTAGTTCAAACTCCGCGACGACAACCGGACAATAAAAGTATCTTCTTAACAACGAAGACGGTTGTTAATGATTCAGTAAATCGTTAAAAGACGAATTTGATATAAAGCGTCGTTTTAGAATGATTTCTTTGAATACGAAGCTCCGAAAAGAACACAAACACTCTCTCTCTCTGCCTGCTGCTATATAACTGTCATGACGCCTCGCCATGGCAACCACACTGTGATTCACGCGCTAACAAACAAAATGTTTTATTAAAAAAAGAATTAAATGTAATGCAAAACAACAATACCAACAACAACAATAAAGAGATACGTATTATAATGATAATTACAATAATAATACAAACACTATAATAATAATAATTATATAAAATAAAAAAAATTATATTATTATGTTTAGATTATTTTATGATATACATTATTATATACAGTAATTACCATTTTGCACTTTGTCAACATGATTTATTGTGAAGAGTTGTTAAATTTATTAATATGAATATAATATAACAGTTATAATTATTAATAGTTGTAGTAGAAGTCTACATTTTCTTATATTTCAGAAGCAATTTCATATATCAAATTGTATGGCATATATAAGCAGCAAAAAATATATTATATATCTTAAAATATAATAAATACGTATGAATTAATAATTGCAGTGTAATAGGACGAATGCTAGGTGGTGGTAGTAGTAGCAGTAGTTGTTGTTGTTGTATATACAAACCTACAATTCCCAGCATGCACTGGTCAGGATTGTGTGTGTGTGTGTGTGTGTGTGTGTGTGTGTGTGTGTGTGTGTGTGTGTGTGTGTGTGTGTGTGTGTGTGTGTATGATATAAATAGGCAGAGGGAGGGAGTGAGAGGACTGTAAGTGTATAAGCGGTTTGTTAGGATGGTGATAAGGGTTTTCATCGCCTCCTCATCCGCCTCTCTTGCGGTACGTATCAAATTTCAGTTGTAATATTGAAATGTGCACATGTAATAAGCTTATTTGAGTTTTATTATCTCTGTGTTAATAACTTTATTCCAGTCTTATAACCATGTACCTGTCATGTCCCTGTACTGGACTGTTGTGAAGATCTAAATGCTTCTTTAATGGATGCATGAGAGTTCTATCAGGACCGCACACTGATTTCTTAATCAGTACAATAATAATAATAATAATAATAATAATAATAATAATAATAATAATAATAATAATAATAATTAATAATCATTAATTAATTAATAATTAATAAAAGAACTTTTCTGACCAACAATTACAACAACAAGAACTACTACTGTCTCTGATCTGTGTGCTGTTTGGTATGTTCATCACATGCATACTTGGGTTAAGTTTGCTGCATTTATTTTTAATATTCAAGGGCATCTAAACTGTCCCTGAAACTGAATAATTGTAAGTTTGGTAATGCCCTCTTCAAGCTGTATTTCAGAAATACACGTAGTTTAAGTGTTTAATGTTAAAAAAGAAAGTAGTTTCTGGAATAGTAATACATGAATGAAGAGTTATAACAATATACTACCTTGTTGATTTGCAATCAAGCGCTTTGTTTAATTAACCTCCCCAACAACAAACCTGATTTTGTGCTTCACTGGTCTGGAATCAGGAGTTGTACCCAGTTAAAATCCCTGACAGCATGTGGGAAAGGTTTCTAGTTTTCCCATGATCTGGTCTCCTCTCAGTTCTGTACTTTTGTGGGCTGGTGTAAACAATAAAAGAGCGACAGTGAGCAAAGTGCATGTGTACCAAGCAAACCAAGCAGCATTGTGTGAGTGCTGCTGTTCAACAAAGATCTCAGTGGGGTAGAAACATTCAGAAACAAGCATTATGAGCAACCAACAAGCATACTTGACCTTGCTAAACAGCTCAGTTCAAAACCTTGTGCTATGTTGTGTTATTTTGTATTACACGTAAAGATGCACTTAAACAGTTTTACAGATTCAGTATTTAAACAGCATTTCAAGTTTTAATTGTGGGAGGAAACAAAAGGAAACTAGCTAGTTTAGCTACACAAAGTTTAGCTACACAAAACAAACAGCCACTTACATTACATACTTGTTTCATATAAGTGTAGATATTATTTTCACTTAAACATTATATAGTATATTGCATTTATAAATACAGGCGGAATCAGTTGACTGAGCTTCGTGGCTTATCAGATAGATTTAGTTTATACAAGCTTCACTTCAGTCGGCCCGACATTAGGTAATGGTACGAATGAGTAATGAACCCATTTCCCTTGTCTCCTTATTTTTACAAAAGTAAGTTTTGTTTAGTTGAAGTTCTATTTTTAGAACAACACTCACATTCGGTCTTTTTCTCAACACACACAGTCACTGGATGATAAATGGACTGGTGATAACAGACAGCAATTAGATATTGAAACACACACACACACTAATAAGGACATGTGGAGGTCAGGGAGGTGTGTATTTGTCTACATACAGGACTGTGTGTTTGTGACTTGGGTCTTTCCAGCTTGGATACATGTGTAGGGTGTGTTTTGGTGTGAACAGAATATGGGGGATTTTTAGAAATATGGGTGTGTGACAGTAAAAAAAAAAGTGAAAAGAGTGATTCACAGACGATAAAACTTATGCTTAGCAATAATCATGTTAGTCCAATTATTTCAATATATTATATGTATTTAATAATTAATATATAAGATACAGGAGGAAATCTGTAGACGTTGATCAGGTTCTCATGTTCTTCCCTGTTCTACTCTGTCACTATTGTACCTTTTAATATATGCCATATACCTAAAAGTATGTGGACTTGATCTAAAGCTTGTTGGAAGTTCCATTTTAAATTGATGGGTTGGCAAGATTTTGGTGTGTTGGTGGGGATTTGTGATTTGTTATAAAATGGCCTTTGTGAGGCCCTGGTTCGAGGTTCTGTGCAGCCCACTTGGACTTCTCCAAACAAAACTTGAGGTATTTTTGGATCTGATTTTTCTCTCTGCGTGTGATCTTCCTCAGGTAAAAAAGAACCAGCAGGCAGTTGTGGGTTTTTTGGAGTCAAATCAAATCCGCTTTGAGGAAGTGGACATCACTATGCTGGAGGACCAGAGACTCTGGATGTTTCAGCACATTCCAGAGGAGAAGCGGCCGCAGAAGGGCAAGCCACTTTTGCCTCAGATCTTTAATGGGACAGATTACTGTGGGGTGAGTATTTACTGTATTCTACACCAAACCTGATAGTAAATACGTTAGCCATTTTGTGTCAGTTTAGGGTCTCCCAATAGTGATAATTTGAGGATCAAATTTAGACAATACTATAGTCAGCTTTGGCGGGGAGTCTAAGGCAAAGAGTAATTTGTGAGCTCAGATCAGTCTCTTTTAGGTCTGTTTCAGCTCGGCCAATCACAAGGAAGCATTCCTCACACCAATCAATTTATTAGGAACCACTCATCCATGGATGTTCAAGTGTATTTGCTCTTTAAATTATATATTTATTGTTTTACTTTACTTGTTTCATTTATTGTAATGTCAGGATTATGAGGACTTTTTCTTGTCTAAAGAAGCCAACACAGTGTTCTCATTTCTTGGCCTCAACTCTCAACCTTCAAGAAAGGTAGAAAACACAGCTACACCTACACACTTTTTAAAGTACAAGCAAATTATATTTTGGCTGATTTTGAGAACTTGATTGTGTTTCAATAATATTAAAAATACATTTGATGCCTGCACACACTCCAAATCTTATCAGAGCGAAATAAGAATGAAAATGTATAGAATATTTAGTTTGCCATATTAAGGCAATAATTTGGCAATAAACATAAGTTCATAAGAGTGATCCGGGTATAAAACGATGATCCACAAATAATTCATATTTCTCACACATCTACCATACATAAATTTGTTACAAGATCAGAACAACTATGACTAGATACTAGAAAATGATATTAAGTAAATGTGTCTCTTACGTTTTCAGGACTGTGAATCTCATGCTGTATAAATCGCCTTCATATCCAACACTGAAACACTGTGAACAGTTCTGAAGATTTTCTCTTCATGACAGTTTGAAACCATTCCTGCCAGCTCTTCACTTGTCAAGGACATTAAACCCCTTTTTTTCACCAATAGACAAATCAAATATTACACCATTACATATCTACATCCAAAAAACATTCATTTAGATTCATCCAGAAAATGTGATACCTTTTTATAGGTCATGGGTCCAGGTTTTATGTTTTTACACCCGGTACTCTAGCTTACAAAGATTTTTCATGATACAGTACCAGCTTAAAGCATTAATTAATTTAGCTAATTTTTGTGACTGACTGAAGTTTGATGACTGATTCGCTCTCTATATGGCCTGGTTGGACCTCTGTTGGTTGCCTCATAATGCTATTTCATCACTGATCCATGCAGGTTATTATAATCAGACTAAAAGAACTGAACTGCATTTGCAATGGTGATTTGAAATGAATTTTACTTGTATTTTAAACGTATTTCCATGTTTCTGTTATTTTGTCCACCACCATGTACACAGCAAGTAAGACTGTGACTGCTTTGTTTGCATTAGTCTTCGTGTGACATTATGTAATGCACTTTATTTATCTGTGTGAGGACTGAATTGTGTTTATCAGTGTAAACTGTTCTACCAGTGTGTTTAAACTGTAAATCATGTCATGTTTTCAATCTGTGATTTATTTTATTAAAGAAAATTTCAGCATTATTTGTTGGGACGGGCGCAGCACTCATGTGAATACATTTTGAACACGTGCAGGAGAATGCTTTTTAAAAGGCCTTAATGTCCATTTATTTCAACCAGAAAACAGAAGTAGATGAAAATCGACAGTGTCAGCACCCTTACTCTGCTTTGTTAGGAGCAAAATGAGTGGATATCTCACTGCATCATTTCTTTATGAACATCTGATGCGATCAATTATCTTGGGTTTTTGATTTTATGCATCAAAGTTTCTCAAAATTTTAAGTATGTGATATTATGGAAATTAGAAAGGGGGACCAACGTTGGATGAGGTGCTGCGCCAAGAACACAAATACATCACTGTGTTCCTGTCATGCTCTATCCCACAATTCACTGCTCACTTTCTGATTTATTGAATCATTCCGCATGAATTCATCGGCACCCATCACACACACACGAAGCCTCATTTTCTAAATACATTTCCACTCAGGTTACGGTTGTCCTACATCTTTTAGAACTGAGATTTTATCATGTTTTTTTTTCATCTAACATACAGCCAGACGGGCCCACACAGTGCCAGACAGACCCGTCAGCTGTACTCTCTGAGTTACTCAACAGGGAACTGACCCAGAGGTCATGAGAATTTTGCAGACCCCAGAAACCTTTTAGTAAAGACTTAAGTCCATCAATCATCAGCAGGTGTCAGTGATTTTTAAAGTGTTGACTTAGATGAAGTACGGGCTCAATTCTTGGAGTAATTTATGAAGTTCTTCAAGGAACGACAAATTCGTCCAGTGTAGTTTACAAATTACAGACAAATTATGGTAGTTAGGAAGCAAAGCATTGAACAGAACAAAACAGTATACAGGCTCACATTGATCTGAGAATCCTCTAATCCATTTATTTCCCCTTTAAACGTTGTTGACATTTAAAAATATACATTGTGAGGTAAGAGGAGTTATCTGAGCATACTGTGATGGAAAAGAAAAATCCAGTAAATAAAATACTTTAAAAAATACAGGGGGTTTTCATTTATACTTCTGTACTATTTATAAAATTTGTGCAGTTTCTATTTATTTGTGCAGTTGTGCTAAAACTCTGTTTTGTCCATTGGAGTGTCCCAGCTGACGAAAGTCTGACCGTACAGACATTAATAATTCAATCTGACTGCCAACGTTCGACACTGTTCTTGACTGATTAAATACACATCACCAATAGAGGAAGCTAGAAAACACGCCCTATTTTATTCGTATGGCATGCATCAATGGTCCTATCACGCAAATACCATCCCATTGTTGCCCTTATATTTTAAAAAAATTCTCTGCCTTTTCCTCCTCAACTGCATTGAAGAATGCTTGATAGTTCTGAAAACAAAATAAATAAAAATACATGAGAAAGCTTGAGAGAAGAAATTATTTATTTTATTACAGAAATGAATGTTATGGTAATCAAGGAGAAACCTGGACATAGACATAAAGCACCAGTTTATCTCACACTTAAATCTGAACACATCTAGATCACGTTGTTTTGAGATGTGGTACACAAAACTTACACAGGTCGTAAGCAGAGATCCAACCTGATTCTCTGGATCTGTGTGGCACCTACACACTCTCTGCTGCACCACCGCGCCGCCAAACGAGGAGGCTGGACTGCATTCCAGTGCAAACTTACATTTTTGGTATGATCACAAAGGGTGTGTGGGTGTGTGGATGGGTGGGGGTGTGTTGTGGTAAATCTCAACTCTCAGTAGGTTTCAGACTGTTTTAATTAGTGTTTGCTAAAAGGAATGAACTTGTGGTCATTTTTAAACACACACACACACACACACACACACACTTATTGTTGCAATACACTGAAAAAGCAGAATAATTCATACATTAGAGAAAAGATATTACTTACTTGCCATGAATATTTTTGAACAATCTAAATCTAAAATGACAAAATATTATATATTTCATTTCTGGTATTTTCCATCAGATGCAACTGTGCCTCAGTAATTAGCCGTCTCACATGATACACTCACGGTGAGTGAAGATAAACAAATTAAAACTCACCCCACAATATGCATCACCGTTAAAGATCTGAGGAGGCATGGCTGATGAATCTCCCACCTTCTTCCTCATTTCCTGTTTTATTTCAGGACTCTGTGAAATATCCTTCACAAAATACTTTATCTTCTTTCCATCAAGATACTGGAAAATCTCGCTCTGCTGCTGCTTCACCTGAAAGAAGAGATCTATTTAGTTCACTGGTATAAGCATGAAACATTGGGAGCCTACAACCAAGTAGCAATGACCAAGAAAATCTGTCTCAAGAAATCATTTTGTGAATCCTTTCAGCTTCTACTGTTACATGTCGGCACAGCAGCTTGTTATCTGCATTATTGATTTCATTGATGCAACCCTCCATATTTATCCTGGCTTGGGCGTGGCACTACAATGCACTGTTTTATGCATCCTAGTGGCTTGGTGGCACCCAGAGATAGAGAAAGTATGGCAGTGAATCTGCACAATATCAGATTTAAAAGAAGAATCCCCCAACACCCAAACTAAATCTAAATAAGGCCAGATCAGTGAAACTTTAACAAATTAAAATATGATAGCTACTTAATTCACCAAGGTACCAAATTAATACTTCTCCCTCATATTTTTAAATTTTGTGAGAAACATGTTTGAAGGATTGCTCTCATAGAACAGAACAGATGGTCTTTCTGTCTGACTCTGTTTTGCAGAAATACACAGATCCACTGAGCTTAAAGCACAGCACATAGTTTTAAGCTTGGGTTTGGGGCATTGAGGATTAGTTATTAAAATGAAAGATAAAATGCTAGGAAATTTGTAAACATTTTTTCATAATTCTACAAGAACAGTTTTAATTCCATGCTTTTTAAATTGTATATTAACCTTTGATTTAATATGTTAATTAAAATGTGTGTACTGTACCTGTCTGGAGCCAGTAACACTGGTGTAGTAGATTGTAACAGACATAGTGAAGGACCGAAGCACCTGACAGCAGCTGAATCAGAATCGACTGTGACTGCACTTAAGCGTCCAGAGCAGGTGAGCAAGTTCTGACATGGCTTACTGACAGCCACACCTCATGTGCTTAGTGAACACACACAGACACACACACACACACACACACACACACAAACACACACACACTTCTATACAGTATATGTCAAATCTTGACTCATGGGAGACTTGTTTCAGCACTAACAAGCACTATCAGAACTGCCAAACAACATTTTTACAGGGTGAAAACAATCTTGTTTATTCGACAGAGTGGAATAAAATACTAACAGAGCCTTGAAGTATGATTCAGCCACAGCATTTTCCCCCACAGAATATTGTTTACTATTTCATTTTTATTTAATTTAGTTCCAAGTCCTAAAGAGAAAATTATGGCATACACTGCATGGTGAAGTATGTATGTCGATGTTGTCAAAATTGTCCAGATTCTTTTAGGTGATTTTGTGTAAGATATACACTGCAGAATGTAATGAAATCATTGGAATCTCAGTGCAAGATGCCAAAGTACGTATTAGTGCATTGAAGCTCAGTGGTGTGCTGTGGCTAAGGGAAAAAGAATGCAAGATAATACAACAGTGCATTAAAACAACGGGTGTTCTAGAAAACTTATTTGGGCTACTCCCATTACTGTTTAGTTTGCTTGGGTTTTACACCGGACACCCTTCCTGACCCAGTCGTCCCATTTATCTGGGCTAGGGGACTGGCACTACCATACACAGGGTTGCTATTCTAGTGGCTATGGTGGCGCCCAGCTGGCCTGTGTCAATTTTCGAACTGGAGAGTTTAGACTCTCCACCTGGTGTCAAAAAGAGGAAAACAATTAACCTTTCATATATTAATCCATATTAAAATGCTCCTACTTTTATTACAAATGTAATTGTAATAATGTTATGAATGTACATGACAATGTGAATAATGTTAAGTTTGTTTTAGATTAAATAATTATTGCATTGAAGCAAAAGTGCATATTAGCCCCGACCAAATTACTCTCTGCATACGTCGAAACAAATGCAAGCCTACAAAGTTATTGATTTATATTCCAATGAAATAAAATGTATTTTCCGTATGTCCAAACTTTGTGGACGCCCTGCGTTATCCAGGCGATGTTTTTGTGTTCAGGCAGTATTGAGGACACCTACAGAGGTCCGGTAGCGTTTAAAACTATGTAGTCGCGCGCGTGACGTCCTCTTTCCCCGCTGTCACAGGGACGATTGGGTGAGTTGTCGCGATGGCTGTTCTAATCCAGTCCAAAAGTAAAGCATCCGTCTATAAAGCCATTCCAGCGTTTAACAAACATGAACATTACTAACGTGTCTTCATGTGTGTGTGAAAATTTCAGAACTTAAAGTCCAACATCCATCGCTAATTTACAATGGCCGAGGAAGGGTGAGTCGCTGCTTATGCCTATTTTACTAACCGTTACGCGGGGTGATGGAACGGGATCGAGCTCTGCGGTGTTCATTGGATATAGTTTTATAAAAGGGTGATTTTTATCTCTAACGTTGGAATAGTGTGAGGAGAGATTAGTTAGCCTGCTATCTAGGTTGCTTTGTTAACTGAGCTAATTGTCCATGTTGTAGCATGACGAACGAACAATAACGCCCATTTTCGCGTGAATAACGGCCGTTATACACGAATAATGTTGTATTAGTGTTGTATTATGTTGTCAGAAAGTAGAACTCAACACCTCAGTACTGTAAACCATCCGCCTGTGCTTACTTTTGTGACATGCACCTGTTAAAACAGTTTAAAGCTTCAAACTATGACAGCATATTAATAAAAACGTAATTTGATTACAATAGTTTTCCTAATTATGGATCGGTGTCCTTAGTCTTGCCTGCTGAGTACACTTACTGCAAGTTAAAACGTTTTTGGTTTAGAGCCCATACAGCCAGGGCTGGACCCTAGACACGAGCTGAGCTGTGTGAATCATTTTTGCACTCGTGTGTAGATGTGCATATTTGAGGAATAAACATGTTCTACCTATTAAAATATTTTATCATTCAGGCTCTGTTGGTAGAATGTTGTTCATAATTAAATGTGGAAGTTGTCAAAGTGTAACTCGACACCAGATGAGCTAAAGCATTTGAAGTAAAACGACCTTACGATCTCGAACAAAAACTCCTTTTGTATTAGAAATAATTCTGGACCTTTACACTGCAGTCTCCTGGAGTATAATGGGGAGCTAATCTTGGATAATGTCCAAAATGCCATTTAACCTGCTGTTATCTTCAAATTTACTAACTTGTTTTAATTAAATTGCCAGAAACTTATTTTTAGTTAATCTTTAAGCTCCTCGAAGCTTCTGATCGGCTGCTGTGATGACTTCTTGGTCTTTAGTCGGATACCCCTTCACTCTCTTCATGAGTGAGACATTCAGTCTGAGCAAGCCGGTGGAAAACTAAATGCTTGTGGAAGCTGCTGATTTATCCTTTATATACATATTTTTTTAAACTTTTCTTTCTTTTTTTAAAGCATCGCTGCCGGAGGTGTGATGGATGTGAACACCGCCTTACCTGAAGTGCTTAAGACTGCACTCATCCACGATGGCCTCGCCCGCGGTATCCGAGAAGCTGCCAAGGCTCTGGATAAGTAAGTTGCTCTGATGTACCATTAGAAGTTTGAGCATCTGTGATGAGAATTTGGCTCCCTCTACTGAACATTCTGAGGATAACAGCCATTCGTTACCCAATTTCTATCTGAGATGTGGATGAAGTTCGATCTGGTAGGTTTCCAATCGTGCTATGAAGCTGATCATTATTTTAACTTTCTCAGGCGCCAGGCTCATCTGTGCGTCCTCGCTGGCAACTGCGACGAGCCCATGTACGTCAAGCTGGTGGAGGCTCTCTGCGCTGAGCATCAGATAAACCTCATCAAGGTACTGGGACTTGTTTTCTTTGCTTTAGGATCAAGTCAACTTTGTAAAAGTGTGTATGATGGTTTTTGTGTCTGATGACAACTTGGCTCCCTCTAGAAGATACCCGGTGAAGATACCGCCTCTTGTTACCCAATTGTTGCCGAGACACGTGCTGTACATAGAGCCGTGATGTCTGGTTATCTGGACTTGATTTGTATTTAT
>JAYDZF010000018.1:814497-827437 GCA_034509105.1 Microcambeva barbata | reverse complement strand
TTGACACGATCCGTTAGGGCCAATTACATCAAGAGATTAAAGGACGTTTGTGTTCATTTGGATCTGGTAAAAGATCTCTCTCATAGTCCTAGGTAGAACCCGATCGAATTCTGATAGACCTCAGATACACACATCTACAGAATACTGATGGTACACACATCAGAACTATAATACACACTTCTATTCAACTGTGATACATGCACAACTCTACAATTCACATTGACTATCGATTCACAAGACTTTAATAAGTCCCCATATAAAATTATAATCCTGATACACACGTTTATACTAATATAATCCTGACACACATCTCTATAATAATGTTTTTTCTGATATACCTCTATAGTATAATATAATCCTTATAGACAGCTCTATGTTAATATAATCCTGATACACACTTTTATATTAATATAATCCTGATACACACCTCTATATTATTATAATCCTGATACACACCTCTATATTATTATAATCCTGATACACACCTCTATATTATTATAATCCTGATACAGATCTCTATATTAATGTTATTCTGATACACACCTCTATATTATTATAATCCTGATACCTCAGTTGTGAAACTCAAATGTTTCCATTCAGAAGCCGGGCTGAGTGAGCTAACCCCGTTACTCAGTATTTTATAGTACTGTGAGTTATGGTGTTAGTTGGAGGGGGGTAAGAGTGGTCGTGTGAGAGTAATCGCTGATCTTCAGAGCTTTTACCTGCTCACGTCCTTCGTCAAACTGAAACGGTTAGCTCATTAGCATGCTAAGCTAACGCCAGATATCAGCAGTGTTAACTTTTCAAGATCCGAAAAAAGCCGCATTCGAGGATTCTCTTACAGAGACGAGGCGCCGAGGCGTTTAGTGTGGTGCTGTGAAATGTCCCCTGAACGCGGTGTGTGAGGTTACAGCGGTTTAAAGAGAGGCTGAAGAATAGAAAAACTCACCAGTGAAAGTTTGAAAACTTCTGATCGGCCATAGTAACCTCAGTCCGCTCGCCGATGACGTCATCAGCCGATTTAAATAGAGCCCCGCGACAAAGTTTTCACCCCTCCCCAAAAAACTTTTATTTAAATCATTTCACAACTTTACTTGTTGATATTTTAAATTTAAAAATGTGTTGCTTTTCTCTGGACGTTTAACCTGGCCATGGCCGCGGTGGACGTCAAGGCAGAAATGCACCCATTACAGTTACAGGGCATCACGCAGTTAAACATTTCACTCACTTATTCGTTGTTGTTTGGTGTTGTGACCAAAACAATGTACGCGAGGGGGCACCTAAACCATCTTAGGAAATCCCTTAAAGACTATTTAAAATTAAAATGGTTCGAGGTGGCCAGAGCCGTGTCACTGCACAGGTCCTGGGTTCGATTCCCCTACTGGAGCGGTCTTGTTTGTTTCTGAGTCAAGTTTGCATGTTCTCGTCTTGCATGTTTCTGCGTGGGTGACCGTGACGCATGGAGTACCTGTTACATGTCCTGTCATATGGAACCAAAAGAGAAAAAACATCACCTCGAACCCCAATTTTTTAAATGAATTCAGCCTCAGGAAAAGATCAACAACAAGCACAGGAAACACATGATGCTTGCTTTAAAGGGAAAGGCTCCATCACACCTACCCGAGCCTGAGAAGTGGTTTATGGAATGTTCAAAAGCAGTAGATATTATACCGGTATAAACCCCAAAGTATTGTGGTTTGGTGACTCATGTGCGAAGTTAAGACTGTCCACAAACTTTTGACAACGAGAACTCGTGATCTGATTGGTCAGTTCCGGTGGGCGGTGGTCTAACCCGAGCGAATCACCTCTCCGGAGTAGGGACTGGTCAGTCGGAACGGACATGCGCAGATCGATCCGGTGCCGAGCGAAACGTCACGTCGAGGAGACGTGCGCATGCGCAAATTGCATGTGGCGCAGAGGGCAGAGTGGGCGGAGTCAAACACAGCGAGTCATCCGAACTTCAGCAACGAAGCCTCTTAGGTGAGTATAAACGCTCATTAATGTCGAATATTCATCCGGATTATCGGTGCGTTAGGTTAATATGGAACGTTTGAGCGAAATGCGTCGTCAAACAAGGAGGATTGGGTAGCACAAAGGCGTATAAATGTAAAGCACGTTGTTGATTGCAAGTGGTATTAGCATCTGAGCTAACTGTGGCCTAGCATTAGCAGGAGCGCGTGGTCGCGCGCCAACATTCAGTGTTCACGTTAGCGCACGATCGGGTCCTTTTTCAACACGAAATGCGTAATCTTGTCCAAAATGTGCATAATGTGTGCGATTAAACTTGTATTATCGGTTTCCTGTGCGTTTTTATTGTCACATTGTCACCGTTCTTGGCTGGATGAAGGCCTACCTCAGTGCACACCGTGAATACTATAGCGGGAGCCAAACTAGCAACGATTAAAATCACAGAGCTGACTTAATCGACAGCGATCGGTGTATTAAAGTTGATATTTATTTAAAGCACACGAGCAACGACATAATACCTGGCTGGTAGGGCTGTAAGAGCAAACTGCTGTACTTGAACGTGTCCAGCAGTAATGCATGACTACACAAAGTAATGATTAACCTGCTGGATCAATGCACCATTGAAATTCGCAAGCATGCAAAAAAGATGCAAAGTTTGTACGTTTTATTCGACCGACAAGCTTATACAGAATAAAAAAATGTCTAAACGTAATATTTATTGACACATTTTAAACCCAGCATTTCATGCACAAGTCTGTATTTAAAATAAATATTAGAGATCATCTGAGATTCAGTCTTAACTATACACAAAGATTCATTGGTTATGTGAAACATTCACTGACTTTGTGTCAGAATGAATCATTATAGGTTAAAGCCATGAAAACACCTCTTACATTCCCAACACACTCAGCATACTATTATATCCTGTTACCACTAGGTGGGAGTGTCAATAAAAAAATAGTTCTTTTTTTGTTTAAAATTCTCCCCTTTATTTAAGTCTCATATGAAACCAGGTGGTAGTGGAGTAAACTGTCATTAAGTGGTGTCGTTGATGGATCGTTCTTTAGGATTTGGTCATGTGTAAGCTGATCCATGCTGCTGGACGTCTAGTTTTAGTTGCCAGTGTGTTGGAATTCAGTGTAGCTAATTCAGTAGGAACTAATTTAGCCAGTCCCACCACATGTCCTTGTCAGTCCACTGTGATTTACATCTCGCTGAAAGTGGTTCTTGTCATGTGAGCCTGAAGTCCGTATGGTGAGGGTTTGTGTGTTAAAATTCTCTTCTGGACTTTTCTAGATCATGGATATGAGTACCAGTGAGTGTTTTGGGTGTGGCCGTTCTGGGCACTGGGTGAAGAACTGCCCCAACGCGGGCCGTGGGCGTGGCAGGGGCCGAGGTCGAGGAAAGGGTGAGTACACGTCGCCCTTTTCCCTTCTGACGCCTCACCTGTGAGATGTTGACTCTTTGTGTGGTTCTTCACAGATCTCTTCTGTTATCGGTGTGGAGAGCAGGGTCACATCGCCCGTGACTGTGAACAGGCCGAGGATGGTGAGACGCGACCCTAAAACACACACGTGTCCTGTGTTCCGTGCTGTGAGCTTAACCGGCCCTTTGGTCCATTTCAGCGTGCTACAACTGCCACAGGAGCGGCCACATCTCCCGGGACTGTAAGGAGCCCAAGAAGGAGCGCGAGCAGTGCTGCTACAACTGCGGTAAAGCTGGGCACGTGGCCCGAGACTGTGACCACGGCACCGAACAGAAGTGCTACTCCTGCGGCGGCTTCGGCCACATCCAGAAACTGTGTGATAAAGTCAAATGCTACAGGTACGTCCACACCTTAGGAGTAATAATAATTATTAGGAGTAATAATGATGTAAAGGAAAAAGTTAATTAAATTATAAAAATAAAATAATTGTATAAATTTAAGAACAATTTAAAAAATGATTAAAACAAGAAAAAAATCTAAGCAATAATAAACATGATTACAAAAAACATTCGAAAAATAGTTTAATTAAAATAGATGTTAAAACAATGCAAACTATTTGAAGTGAAAAAAGTCTTCAAAATGTTAATAATATAAAAATGTCCTGTGGCTGGGTGTGTCGTGCAGGTGTGGTGAGATCGGCCACGTGGCGGTGCAGTGCAGCAAAGCCAGCGAGGTGAACTGCTACAACTGTGGCAAGACGGGTCACCTGGCCCGGGAGTGCACCATCGAGGCCTCGGCGTAAGCCCCGCCCCCTCGGCCGCCCCTCCTTTCTCTCACATTGATGGTTGGTTGTATCATTTTCTCGGAATCCTCTTCATCGGCCGGCGGACGGAGGCTCGACCGGATCCCGCGAGCCGCTTCAACAGATCACAAACGAGGGGTCGTTTATTTAGCGCGTTTATTTTGGGGCGTGGCGTCCGTATCGAGCTTTGTTTAACCGCCCCCGTCCACGGCGTGCTGGCGTAGGACCTCGGCGTGCTCAGAGCGAGCCTCCGCGGGCCATCAAGAAGCCGCGATTAATTTTGCGTATGGTTTTTTTTTCTGTTTGTTTGAATAAAGTTTGGGGAAATCTGACTTGGCTTAAGAGAGAGTACGACTGGAACCATTCGCTCACACAGGGATTCATCGAAACACAAGAAGTTAGAAATAATGAGAAAGCCTTCGTTCTTTTGGTCGGTTTGTTTGGAGTTTTTTTGTACAGTCGCTTGTTGTTGCCTAGATTCCAAATTAAGATAATAATAATAGTTTGTCATTTTTATTCTAAATGATGAAGACCAGTAAGCTAGTGGATGTGGCTAATTTAGAAACGGAGAGCGTTTTGACAGACGAGAAGAAGAAGAAAAAAAATCAGATCAGATGTTATTTTTGTACAAGATCACCTGGACTGTAAGAAAATCATTTTGCTTGTACTCGGTTTTTAAGTCAGGAGGAGGTTCGGATGCAAACGAGTCCTGTAACATAGAAAATGTAATTTTAAACTATCAATAAAGCTGGAGGAGGATCGAGAGCTGAACTGTGTCCCTGTCTTCTGTATATTCATTTATTTAACTTGGGTCCATTTTCAATTCAGTCCTGGTCAGGGTTGCTGTGGGTCCGGCTGGTTTGGAATCACAGGGACCAAAAGGTTCAAATTAGTGAAGGGCCACAGTCCAAAAATAAAATAAAGTTATACGGTTTTAATATTATTTAAATGAACAGAACTCGACAGAAAATTTTCCTTTTTAGGAGCAGAAACGTTAAAATGTAAATTAGTAAAGAAAAACATACAGAGCAAAATATTCTAAACAAGAAAGCAATGACCTCACCTGGGTTGCAAGAGTTTTCCATCCAAAATCATTTAAAAAATATTCTTTGCAATCTGGCAACACGGAGCTGCACTGGCGCTCCACAGCGCCCCCCTCTCCGCTCCACTTTCCCATGTAAAATTGTGGTCGGTTTATGTATTGCAGGCAGGGCTATTTGAACGCTACAAAAGTAGTGATCAAAATCCTGTTTTAAGCACTAAGTGATGCCGCTCCTGTGTCATCTTCACATTTCTTTGATCCGGATGTTGTGCCTGCGGTGGAGCGTGTCGATGATCTGAGGTAGGATGTCCATGTCCAGCAGGGGTCGCTCCAGCTCCCCATGTCCCAGACTCTTTCTCCTCATCCTGTGTTTGGGTCTGAGTGAACGCAATGACTCGGCCTTGAACCCGGCGTGCCTCTCTCCGATGCCCAGTGTGAACGTTAATCCTTTAGCCAGGTGGAGACACCAGACCAGCAGCACCACCAAGACGCTCAGCATGAATCCCATTGTGAGGTCATACCCCACACCCAGGCATGGGTTCCTCACACAGTGCCAGAACTCGTCCTCATCCAGGCTTGCCACCGCCCGGTGTGCCACCGCCGCCGGACTGGCACACGTGGGCGCCGTCCTGACCGCATCCGGGTTCCTCAGGAGCCAGAGTCTCAGATACTGGATGTTACAGCCGCAGTGGAGAGGATTCTCCGACAGGTCCAGCAGGCGGAGATACGGCAGGGTGTCCAAATGACCCGGGGTCACCGTGCTCAGCAGGTTCCTCCGGAGGTGGAGCTCGGTGGTCTGAAACGGAAGGTCTGGGATCCTCCGGAGGGACTGTGAGCTGCAGTTGATCGATCCACTTGAGAACGGAGCTCTGCAGGTACACGAACCAGAGACCACCGGGACCAACGACCAGGCCAGGAGGAGGAGCGGCAGCACGGCAGATGTGGGACTGAAGGACGTTCCAGTCATGAGGAAGGAGAAAAATGAACGCAACATGGTGGTAGTGGGGGGGAGGGGATGTTATGCACCTAACACCAGCCTGCACACAATCATGTCTCATTACAGCATTTCTTAATTTCACACAAATCCTCATAGTACATCATTTTAATGCTACGGTCCTAATTCTGCATCATTTCCTTCTACAAACAACTTCATATTGTTTTTATTCTAAATAACCTTCAAGAAAATCTTACATTAATAATAATATAATTACTCACCGTCAGAAGGAATCTGATCACGTGTGGTCATCCTCAAAATCATCAGAATAAAATCTTTCAGCTCAGCCAGTCATCGGGTTCTTTATCCAGCAGGATGTTCTTCACTTCTGACGTTCTTCTCAACATTATCAGGAACATCGTGTAACCCTCACCGCACTGAAATGATAGTGGGGCTGAACACGCCCTCAGCAACCTCGTGAGGCGAGTCTCGTACCCAAGCTCCACCAGTTCTTCAGTATTGTAGTACAGGTGCGTCACACTCTGGAATGAACCGGAACATCAGCTGAGACTTTCCCGATCAGTAGCAGGTGCTGTTTGATTGAACAGGCACAAATTCCCACAGCCATACTTTTTGGTCCTGTGAGAAGCATCTCTGTGGATCAGCTGGGAATTCAGGGGTTTGTCCGGCAAATTTTTGGTCAGGCATCCAAATTCTTGGTCATGTTCTCACTCAGTGACGTCGGTGTCGCGGGGTTTGAGCCGAGCGCATTATAACCAGTACTGAGAGGCAGGGCCGGGTCTCTGGGAGCTGCAGATAAACTTATCTGATTGGAAGCATGTTTGACGTTGTGCTAAAGTTTGTGTTTGTGTGATTCTTATGTTACAACTTTGTTTCTTCCCTCTTGACCTAAATAAATAAAGTTAATAAATAAAATTCAGTCAATAAATTATTAAATGACTCAATAAAAAGGATTATAATGATAAATAAGCTGCTCTATTCTGTAGTGTAGAAAGCTAAGTCAATGTTTTTGGGGGTTCTTTTTTCGTACCATGGCCTCCTGAACCCTCGGGCTCGTCTGGCTGCATCCATTAAAAGCTAAAGAGAGCAGAGATCTCCGGGTGAAGGTTAAGAACAAAACATCACCCAGATGCTGACTGTAAACCAACAAATTCAAAAGGTCATGAGATCAGAGCTGCTGGATGAAACGAGAACCTCAAACGTTAGTTATTGACCCCATGAACAGGAAACCATAAGCGAAAGAGAGGCTCGACGAGGGTCATTTCATAACAGGCTCGTTCGGGAGGTTCTTGGTTTACGACCCAGCATCTCCTCTCAGCGTAAAGTGACTCAGAGGGAAATGTAAAACAGAAAGACTGGTTATCCAGTTTAACTTGGTTTTATTGGTTCTCAACATGGTCACAGTTCGACATGAATCGGGTCTGAAGCTTTTACAGACAGACTGCACATCAAAATGAACACTTTACTCTCTCTCTCTCTCTCTCTCTCTCTCTCTCTCTCTCTCGTACATTTATATAATTATTGAGTCTAAAACAAACCCGTGTCCTCTGCTCCATGCCGCCGACCCTGTACACAGTGTACATCCTTACGTTCGACCAGTTCCACCTGTCCCATCACTAAACCCTCACATTTACACCGGGGGCTCCAAAAGCTGAGATGAACGCACGGGGCCAAATAGAAAGCAATCATATCATGTTCAGGTTATGTTTAGGTCCGGGTCCTTTCTGTGTGGTTTGCATGTTCTCGCTCTGTCTGCACAGGTGTCCTCCGGGAGCTCCGGATAAATCACACAGTGCAAAAAAAACATGCAGTCAGGTTAATTAAAGATGCTGAATTGCTCTGTGTGTGCTTCGTGATGGTGTGTCCAGGGTGTTTCTGTGTGCCTGGGTAGAGCTGATGTGTTGCTTTAGTATTGCTCAATGAAAAGTTGCAGTTTTATCAATGTAATGTAGTGTGTGTGTGTGTGTGTGTGTTGGAGGGCACGAAAATATTCTTATTCACACAAGTGCAGGGGAAGTTTGGGAACCACTGATGTACACGACGAGCGTGTGATCGGTTCATTCTCGGTCCGTTTATTTTAAACACAGAAACGTACATGGAAACGTACGACGATCTACATGCTGCACACGACGCAAGACAACACCACGACTACAGTACACGACGGAGCGACCGTCGGCTCACAGTGGCGCACAGAAACGAACCGAGCGCCGGATTTCAGCAGAACCGAGACGAACCCAAACCAGAACGCGTCCCCGATTCAGACAATAAAACACGAGTTTATGTGCTTCTGCAGAAAACAGTCCGGAAAAATACATTCTGTGTGTTTTTATCTGGAAGGATGGAAGGAAAGAAGATTTGCATAATATGTCATATTTATTATTTATTTACCTGAATATCTTGAAGGAGAATAGTCCTGGTTTCTGCGACATGATCGTGTTCTTTATACACTCGACGGCCAAATAACACCGATTTATCAGAAAACGAAAACATATCCAGATAAACAACAACAACAACACACACACACGCACACACACACTATCGCTCGTCTGACATTCAGGATTTAGCTGAACTCTCAGCCCGTGTTTTATATGTGATCCACCACAAACAATAAAATGAATAATAAAACATATTGCACATACAGTCTGAGAGAAAATAATAAAGTTTTCAGTCACTGGCCCGCGATAGTTTTGTGCATAATCGTTCTTTTTTTTTTTTTTTTAAGTTATCTGTAGCTAACTCTATGTATGCTAACTCTATGCTAACCTGTAAGATTGCATCGTACTTCATATAAACAAAATACTTATTTATTTTATTATTATATATATATTTTTGTTCCTAATCTTTGGAAAGAACGTGTGAAGAAAAAGATCAGCTAGTGCTCAGTGTGTGGGAGTTAAAATCTACCGAATGCTAGAAAACTTCAGACTAGCCGTGCACCTCAGTACAATATATATCTTCTAACTACCCAAGCTCTCAGAAATAAAGGTCTCCAAAAGGGGGTTTCTTTTCTCAAAATATATATTTAGGATGAACAATTAAACATTTGGACACATTTTTTGTTCGTGGACGATGTTTTTATTCGTACAATGTAGCTGGAGTGCTTCGCTAAATGCTACAGCTCGAATTTTTTAACATACTGTGATGTCAATCTGACACTTTAGTATTATTGAAGTAATCTACGACCGGGCGAATTCTCATATTTACTCATAAATCTGGGTTCGAATCTCAGTGGCGCTGTCTGGCGTCTACACAGACATGATTGGCTGTTTCAGAGGGCGCGACGATGGCTGAACAGACCAGCCGTTGGAAGGTGCCCCAGGTATCCGAGTACATGATACCCATCCATATGCCAAACCACTACAGCATAGGGAAGCAGCTCCAATCGGTTATTCAGCGATGTATGTGTCCTGTGCTCCCGTGCCCTAGAGGACCATTTTCTCTGAGAGCATAGCTAGTGCTAGTGTACTAAACTATATAGCTTTATATTTCAGTGCAGGGCTGCTGCTTCAACCTTCCAAAAATTGCTTTTTTGTAATATTGCAAAGGCATCTTTAGTTCCAAAATAGCTTCCTGTATGGTACATCTACCTCACCACATCCATATTTTTAGCCTCTGATGTGACGTCTATTTCTCTGTATAGTTAATTAAAAAAACTCTGAATATGTCGATTTGTACAGTATACTGAACACCGTACAGGATGCAGTTACGCTACTAAATACTAAATACACACGCAGTACGATACACAAGCGCTGAGTAGATATGTGCTGAATATTGGCACGGATATACACGGCTGCTGGGTAGGGCTAGCTGCGAGGTCTGTTCAGTAAATACAGAATTCTGGACGATAAGGTCGCACATGTACACGCATGGCTGATACTCAAGCGCTTTGATGTGTCAGATGGAAGACGAGACAAACGTTCGTCGTCATTTCAGTGCTTCACAGCCTTGACTGAAGTACTGCTGTACCATCAATCGGCCAGCAGAGGTCGCAGCTGCAGCAACTACATCATTTTCCTACCCTCGAACGGGCCGATCATCTGGCCGGTCTTTAGCAGAACTGAAACAACACCAACTAACAGACACTCGAGTAGGAGACACGTCAAACACTAAAGCTCGGCGTCTCTCTAGCTCAGCTAATCTTCCAGAGTTTGCGTTGGTTCGTACTAAACAAGAGCAACAACGAGCAACACACTTCTTATGAAATTAAAATAGCGTTTCGGAGATCTACAGAGAGGCAGCACATTTAAACGTAAATGGAAATGAAAGTCTTGTGAGGAAAACACGAGGCTCCATCATCGTCTTTGCCCCCTGGACTGGGGGAATCATGGCCTGGCATTTTAGGGGTAGAAGAGCTTCTGTTTAGGGGACTTGATGGTGCTTCAATGGATTAGAACATTGTTTTTATTTTACACCACCTATTAGGTCCACCAAATCCTTCCAGCACGAAAATCCAGACCAAGATGAGCCGCCTAAGATGCAAATGTTCTTTTCCTTCTTCATAAAAATCCTGAAGGTTCAAATGAGCGATGTGCTTCCACCGAGATCCACACACTCGGCCTCACACCACCGTGCTGATGCCACACTGTTTGGATTTGGCGCCAACGGGGCACGCCGGTGCCGGCTCTCTGTGCCGCTGATGATGGAACTGCTGATGCCGGTGGTGGTAATGATGTGCAGACGGGGCGTGGGCCGAGTGCTGGCGATGGAAGCGGAGTCCGGCGGGAGGTGGCTCATAGTGGTGATGGTGCTGATACGGTGGCGGGTTCTGTGGGGCCGGCGCCGGACAGCGCGGGGCACGGTGACCTCGAGTCTCCAGCTGGACCTGAGCAGTGTGGTGCAGGTTGGTGGGATGGGGCTTGTGGGAGATGAGGGTGGGATGGCCGGGGTGGTGCGAGGTCGGAGGAGGCAGGGGGGGATGAGGAGGAGGTTTTCCTCGCTTGCTCCCAAACAGCGATCCCAGCCGGGTGGAAGAGGACGGGGGGTTGGCGACGGCCGGGCACTCGCGGGTGGACGGTGCTCCCCGCCGCAGCTGAGGTGGACTGCTAATGATGGAGCCCTGCGGGCACAGAGACGCCAAGAACGACTCCATCAGTGTCAAGACGAACCCGATCACAATCACCACGAGACTGTGAAGCAGAATTCCACCAAAACCCAATAAATACACTGTGATTCACGACGGGCAGTGAACCCGCAACCTCCTACAATGCTATCGGGGTCCCCAGCAACAGATCTGCCATGTTAAATAAAACAAAAATAAAAATGTAAGAAAATGTTTTTTAAAAAAAAATTGAGAAACTAAAAAATACAAAACAAAATACTAAAAATAACTAAAATATATATTTTAAAATAAATAAATAAAAAAACTAAATAAAGAAATACTGAAAATACTAAGTATAATACGAGTATTAAATTAAAACTAAAATAACGTAATACTGACAAAAGGGTAAAGTACTACAAAACTGGTCTTTTTTATGCATCCCTGACTCTAATGAAGTCCTGCGTGAGCCAAAGTTCCTCACTTCAAGAGTCAGAACATAAATCTGATGGATTTCTGATGGAATTCCTCTTCAAGTCCCAAGATCAAGTGGCAGGATGCTGATCTAGCCTAGGAAGCTGGAGAGAGAGAGAGAGAGAGAGAGAGAGAGAGAGAGAGAGAGAGAGGGAGAGAGCTCACATGCATCTGGTTAGGATGATGGGAGCAGATCCTCCACATGCTTCAAAAAGAAAGTTGTTTTTAAATCAGGAAACCAGACTCAAGCTAGCTGGAGTGAGCAGTGTGTGTGTGTGTGTGTGTGTGTGTGTGTGTGTGTGTGTGACCAACAGGATTTGACTGGTGAATAGGCGAAGAAGGAGAATGAATTAAATCATTGATATCGAGGAAACGCCATGCTTCCAAATATTCAGAAACAGTTTCGGGATGGTCCTGAGGGAGCTGAGAATTTGGCCACGCCCTCTTCTCATTTTGACCTGTTGGTGCAAGCGGCCGCTCGTTTCATGACTTAAACCCGTCGCTACGGTTTCCAGATGTTCCACCTTCGGAAAGATCACAAAGAAACGATGGATGAGGGATGAACATGAGGGGGCGGGGGCGGGACACACACACAGCCCCAGAGCTTCGTGTCTGTGAAGCATGGTGGCGGTGGCGTGTGCTAGATGAAGGTGAGAGCTCGAGCGGCGACGCATCGGTGGGGGTTAGTTAGCACACGGCAGGCTCGTTCATGCATCAGGCAGGTTAGGCGTGGACAGAGGAACGCGTGAGGAGGGTGCAGGAACACACAGCGGTCCGAGGCGGGAGCGTTTTGGGTTAATGCTTCGGTTAAGGCGTGCGTTTTTTAAGGTGCACGTCACGAGCAGAGAGGAACCACACCCACCGCTGACCTTACTTACTTCCACGCTGCCGTCCAGCGATCCTGCGCTGGTGCGCCGCCCGCGCCTGCCTGCCCGAAACATGCAACAGCACACGTTAGAGACGGGCACCACACCTCCGGGCGGAGCGACGGGCGCGGGGCAAGCCGGGGCGGTCCGAGGGTCGAGGAGGGGGCGTTTGGAATGGTGATCTAGCAGGGTTGCTATGAGGTGGGGTTTTGATAGTGGATTTATGGCGGCCGTGGCCCGGTGGTTAGAGGACCGGGCTTGTGATCAGAAGGTCGCCGGTTCGATCCCCAGAGCCGACAGGTCACGACTGAAGTGCCCTCGAGCAAGGCACCTAACCTCTGACCGCTCCCCGGGCGCCGTGGCTAGGGCCGC
>JAYDZF010000018.1:26284-36487 GCA_034509105.1 Microcambeva barbata | reverse complement strand
CACACACACACACACACACACACACACACACACACACACACACACACACACACACACACACACACACACACAATAACCAGTTTACTCTACAGAATTATTTCTTTAAACTCTGAATTGTACAGCAGTGCTATGTACTGCAGATTATTAACATACACACACCATTAACACACATTATTGACAAACACATTATTAACACACACTATCTTTCACACACACACACACACACACACACACACACACACACACACACACGGGTTATAGAACAGTGGAGACAAGGCGGATATTGTTCTGAAACTTGGTCAGCTGCACATGGTTCACGTTACGGCTGTCTGGCGGAACACACACACACACACACACACACACACACACACACACACGCTATACCTGCGCAGGAACATCAGCAGTGACAGGAGGGGGCAGTCAGAGGGGTAGTGCTGTAATTTTGCCCTGGAGCTCTGCCCCTTTCCCTTCTCTCCCCTCCCACTAGACGCTACAGTAGAGGGTGTGGAGAAGCCCCCCTGCTGGTCAACACATACAGGAGGTCTAGCAGGTGCAAACACCAAACCTGGCCCAGGGTCCAGCACTGAGTGGTGGGGTGGTCCAGGAGCAGGTGAGGTAATCAGGTTAGCATGGGTGGAGCTAACAGAGGTAACCTGAGAGTCAATAGAGGAAATGGAACTGGTCCCGGTGGAGGAGCAAGAACTAGTCACCATAGCAAAAGCTAAATCAGGCTGTGTGATGGAGCTACAGTTCCTCCCGGTAGAAGACTGAGAATGTTTCCCGCTGATGAAGCTAGTTCCTGTCCTGCAGGAAGAAATGGCTCCTGTGGTTGAGGTGGTGATCAGCCCTGAGTTGGAGCTGCTGGTGTCTGAGGTCGATTTAGGTTCTAAGACAGTAATGCTGGTGGTTGTCACGGTGATGGTGGAAGATTCCATGGTAACAGTTATGGCGGGATCTCTGGTGAAGGGTTTTATGGCAGAGTTTGTGTCAAGTCCTCTGATGGAGGTGCTGCTAGGGTTCAGGATAGAAGTGGATACAGGTCTTTTGGTGGAGTCAGAGTTTGTACCTGTGATGGAGGTAAAGTTGGAGAAGTTTTCTGTAATTTTGGAGAAAGTGTTGAGCCTGCTGGTGGAGGTGGATCTGGGTCCCATGGTGGATCTGGGTCCCGTGGTGGAGCAGGTCTTGAGCTGTGTGCTGGATGAGGATCTATGGGGTCGTAGTCTGCTTCTGTTGAACTCTGGGGGACATCTCATTCCTCGTGTGATTGGTTCTTCACTTTCTACAGTTACAAACAAATGAAGTTTCCCGACTGGCCAGGACTCACGCAGTCGGATTTGAGGAACTCCACGTCCTGCTCTGTGTTCTCGTAAAACCACTTCCTGTGTACCCGGCCCTCCCTCACCGGTGGGTTCAGAGGAGGTCCTAGAGGAGGGAACGGGGAGTGGCTCAGGTGTGGAGGTTCTGACAGTGGGTGGAGGAGGGATGTTGGGTGATGTTTTGGTGGAGGGGCTGTTTTGGATGCAGGATGGAAAATGCTGTTTCCGTGTCTCGAACACAGACACCATCTTTCTAACACTCCCGAACATAGTAATCACAGAGGTTCTCTATCACACACACACAGGAAGTTCAATCAAAAGGAACTTTTAAAGCCACAGTACGTTTTTGATAAATGAACACACAACAGACCACAGAATTCCTACAGCAGTGGGGAGACCAACCAGAACCAAAAACACACGTACCCACCAGCACTGTTCCAATAATGAGGGTTTCAGAGAACGTTCAAATGTAGGTTCCAGTGAATGTGAAATCTACAACACACAAGCTCACAGTGGGGCAAGTCCTACTCCCTGTACCTGGTAGTTCCAACTGGAACTGCAACCCTGACCAGGTCAAGGTTCTTCCTGTTGGCGTGGTTCTGAATCTTCTGTAATAAGCTCCTCAGAAACATTTCAGAGCAGAGAGAAGTTTCCACCACAGTGTTCCTAAGCCTGGAACTCGGACTAGCACCCGCTCTCACTCAGTATTTAATCCAGGAGCTTCCACTCTGTGGGGCTGAGTGTGTTTAGTGTGTTCTCCTCCTCCATCATCATCATGAGAACTCCTCCTCCTCCTCCTCCTCCTCACAGATAATCCCTCACTCAGATCCTAATCCCAGAGATCCCAGCACTCTGAACGTCCACAATCCCATTAGAATCCTCCTGAATTACCCGTCTGCTGCTCTCACTACTGCAGTCGAAGCCACACACACCCACACATTCAGAAAAACACACAAATGTACATACACACGTTTGTGACTAGACTGTGCTCTGATTGGATAACACTAGCTCGCTTCATTCCACACCCCACCCACTCTCTGTCTTAGCCAATCAGGAGTGGCTGCCCACACACTATATACATGCCGTTTTCCAGCATTCCACTGTACGCCTACCATCACACACACACACACACACACACACACACACACACACACACACACACACACACACACACACACACACACACACACTACTCATTATATAAGCCAAATTCAACAGATTTAACCCACCTGTTGCATCTCTTACATTATAACATATTGTTATTAATATTGTTGTTCTTATTGAGTCTTATATACATAAGTATATACATTATTACTTAATTTTGTTTAATTCGTTAATAATCACTAATCCAGTAAATAACTTAACTTCCACATTTTTCTCCTTACTGTGTTTATTGAACAGATTAAGATGAGACGTGAGGGACGAGCACTCCCACTTCATTATTCATCATTAGTACTTCTACTCAGTACATTTATTATTCATATTTTCATATTATGATTATTTGATGATGTTAGTGTATTGTAGCGAGTGTCTGTGTGTGGTATTTAAATGCAGTGTGTTACAGTTGTGGGTGAACCCCGGCGGTTACAAGAGGAGTAATCAATTGTGTGTGTCCACATACTTTTATCTACAGGGTGCGTGTATGGTTCAGGTGTGAGGTGTGTGTGTGTGTGTGTGTGTGTAAGGTTCAGATGTGAGCAGTGTGTGTGTGTGTGTGTGTGTAAGGTTCAGGTGTGAGCAGGGCAAGTGTGTGTGTGTGTGTGTGTGTGTGTGTGTGTGTGTGTGTGTAAGGTTCAGATGTGAGCAGTGTGACGGGTCGCTGTCTGCACACGCCCTGTACAGACTGTACCACACCGGGTGTGTCTTCACACTCACGCCTATCAGTAAGAGTGTGTGTGAGAGAGAAAGAAAGAGAGAGAGTGTGTATGTGTGTGTGAGCTAAATAAACTGAGCTAAATGTCTGCTAATAATAATAAAATTAAATAATAATAAAAATATATTTAATAATACTGATGATAGTGATGATGATGATGATGATAATAATGAATGATGAAGGAACACAGTCTCTAACCTGTCATCACTAACCAGCTCAAAAGCTCCGCCCACTCCAAACATGGACTGAGCCAAAGCCAGAGCTGAGGGAGTCTGTACGGGTGGCAGTGACGGGTGCAGTGAAGCATCTCGACCTGTGGGGGGCAGCGGAGAGCTGGGTTGAGAGCGGCTAAAACAGAGCTGAAATATCACAAAAATACACACAGGTCACTCATTATAAATTTCCATATATATATTCATATGTATGTATGCGTATGTATATATATATATATATTTATACATTGGTGTGTGTGTGTGTGTGTGTGTGTTCTCACCTTGCTTGGCGGGTCCAGCTCCAGGTGCAGTGGGGGAGGCACCTTGCGGGCCCGAGGCGTGTCAGGTGTTTGTGTTGGAGGCAGGGTCAGTATCTGTGGATCATGGTAGCTGTAGGTGGGTGAGGGTGGACCACTGTGTGTCAGCAGATGGGCGAAGCCTTGCAGGTGAACTGGGCGCAACCCTCGGATGTTAAGAGACTTCAGAGTAACTCCGCCCACTGCACTGTCCCCGTCGCTCAGTCCCACAGTCTCCAGAGATTCCAGAGAGTGGGCGTGTCTCATGCTGTCCATCACCCTTCTGACTCCTCGAAGCTCCGCCTCCCGCTCCACTACGTCCACACAGGTCCAGCGGCCGCGTCTGTACGGTTCCCCAGAACCCTGACCCAGACGCACCAAACGGAACCGCGAGACTCCGCCCCCAGTCTGCTCCAGCGAGCGCTGTTTACGCATGGAGACAGGAGTGGTAGGCTGGCTGGCGCTCTGCTGTGTAAGCAGGGTGGGGCTAAAGTTGTGGATGAAGACAGGGCCATTAGTAACAATTGAAGTGGGCGTGGTCTGGTCAGCAGGCGTATCCGGTGGTGGTGAAGTGCTCGTTCCCTGGGTGGGTTTAGAGGCGGGACTTCCTCCATCCTCTGAGGTGACGCTGGTGATCTGAAAGCCACTCCGCTTTTTCCCACCGCTCATCCTGCACTGGCGTGTGTGTTTGTGTGTGTGTGTGTCTCACACTTACATCCTGTGCTCACACTCACTTCACTCAACACTGTCTAATAAACAGCTGCTTTGAAGCTGATGAATGAGTTTCCACTGCAGACAAACTGAGAGTCTCGAACCGTGATCTTCACCCCTCCTGATCCAGATTGGTCCTGAGGATCAGTAGTGTCTCTTTATATGAAGTTTAGATTCATGACTTCATGTTCTTAGACTGGGTGCAGTGGGTGCAGTGGGTGCAGTGGGGTCCTTAAACCTGTAAACGTGGTCATAATGACAATAATGTTATTAATAGTATCTAGTGTTGTCCTGAACTTACTCAAAAGTTAGCATTATAAGAATGTGTTACTGTCTGTGTGTGTGTATGTGTGTGTGTGTGTGTGTGTGTGTGTGTCCACTGTCTTGACACACACTTGTGTAACTCGGTGTAAATTCTTGAGACTCACGAGGATTCTTGATCTGCAGTGTTTAATCCTTTTAGTAATCCGGGTTCAGAAATCCTGCAGTTACAGTCCAAGATCCCAAAATTCTTCAGATCAATCCTCCCACATGTTTAATCCTGAACTCTGATCCAGAAGCACAGTGCGGTTCATCCGGAGCGATCCACCAGAATCTCCCAGAGCGTGAGCTAAACTCACCACAACATGAGTCCTGACCTCCCCCGTGTCCACGCTCACCCACTCACTCACCCACTGACCCTGTCACACACTCCCTCACTAAACTTCGGATTAAAACTCACCCTCCTGCGCTCCCCTAAACCCGGAAGTTCCGCCCTTAGCGCGCACGGTGCGATTGGCACGCGCGCAATCCGCGCCTCCCCACCCAAATGTGCACGAGCGCCTCCACGGTGCTTTTCCGTGGACACCCAGAGTGGATCAGGACACTCAACCCCCGAGAGTTCAGCCTCACCCCTCCATTCACCCCTCCACGGTGCAGTGTCAGTAGTGTAACTAGTAATATTGGCTTTCACATTCACCCCATGTATCACTCTGATCTAGTGCACTATGTAGGGTTCAGGCAGCAACTGTGCACTCCTCAGGGGATTTAAACACTGGGCGGTGGAAGAACTGTCCAATAGGAAAGCTTTTGGGGTTCCACGCCCTTTAGTGCACTCACCGTCCACAGAACAGTGTTTACTTTCAGTGTTCATGTACAGAGGAGTGTTACAGTCTAGTATTCATCTAGCGTTCACTTTCTCCTGAACACAAACCGTTCTGTTGATTTTCTGTACCACAAACACAGCTGTAAGAATAACCCTGATCACACACAGAAATCATCCAAACACACCTTATTACTCTCTTCATATGCATTTTAATTTCCTTTCAGTTTTATTTGGTTAAAATGTACAAACCCAGTGCAGTTCTTAATTTTAAACCCAAACACAGCTGGAGATTCAGAACCGCTTTCAGATGATCCGATTGTGTTTATAGTGCAGATCTGCCCTCTAGTGGAAAAAGCTCAGCTGGATCAGGATCAGTTCAGATGGATTAAATCTGTACACACAGGTGGATGCAACAGAGGTGTGTGTGTATGCTTGTGTGTGTTTGTGGAGGGGGTTAGAGGATTGATGATGGGTGATTTGGGTTCAGATGAATGTGAGATGTTTCTCCTCACTGATTCCGTATTTCTCCTTGTTCTCTTCAAACACTTCTGTTAGACCCTACACACACAGACACACACACACACACAAAGATACACACTCAACATCAAACACCACAACATTATCATCAGAACACTAAAGTGTGTGTTAGTGTGTGTGATGCTGTGGGGACATTTCTCACGTCCTGTGCTAATGAAGCCAGAACCATCACATCCAGCTGTGATTTAAAACACCACTCTTACAGCACAGCTGTAATAACCAGCTTATCACTTCATTAAGAATCTGATGTTAGCATGTTCTCTCACTGCATGTATGATGAAGGAACTCATACCTGTATGTAGCGGGTGTGGAGAGAGTCGATGTCAGCTTTAGTTGGAGACGGGTTCAGATCAACTCGAATTGGACGCCCCACTACACACACACACACACATACACAAACACACACAGGATCCGGTTCGGAATATCAAAGTGTGAATGTCATTGCAACAGATCTGATATGTGTGTGTGTGTGTGTGTGTGTGTGTGTGTGTGTCGTACCCACAGTGCTGATAGGTTTTCTGTAAGGTAAAAGACCAAAGCTGTACTGAAACACTCCTCTGGCATGAAAGAGAGGTAGAGCCACTCCCATAAGCCTTTGCATGCGGTCCTGAACACGGCGGAGAGTGGAACCTTCAGGGTTCTCCATCTGATCAAAGAGCTCATTCTCCCCGAATGAGAACACAGGAACCAACCATGCCCTACCCAAAGTTACACACACAGTTACACACACACAGACAATGTTAGATGATGTCTGTGATTGTTTGATGATGTGTGTGATTGATGATATTTGTAATTGATGATGTCTGTGAGTGTTTGATGATGTGTGTGATTGATGATATTTGTAATTGATGATGTCTGTGAGTGTTTGATGTACCCATGTTTGAGAGCCATCTTGATGAAACCTTTTCTCTGCTGTAGTTGTAGTTTTAGTGCTCCGGGCCGTGCCTCCAGACTCTCTGGAGCTCCGCCCACTGCCACCACAGCCACAGAGCCACCACCTGGCCGACTCAAAAGGTAACTTAAACTTGCCTTCTCACTCGACACCAAACCTGCAGGTCAGAGAGGAAGTTTTCTTTGATGAGAACCGATCCAGCTCTCACTGACTCAGGATCAGTCTACTGATCATTTACAATACTAACTAAACTGACTTATATATAGATAGATAGTTTATTGATGCAGAGGGAAAGTTTTGAATATGGTGTATGTTTCAAGTGAAGTGTCACAGTGTTCCAGATTTTTGTTCTTTCAACATCACGTTTAGAGTTCATTCACATCTACTGTTAGAAAACCTTCATCTACACACACACACACTCACTTTCTCTCTCTCTCCACCTACTCACACTCACAAACACACACACTTTACCTGTATCGACAAGTACTACACACACACACTGAATAAAGAACTCATAAAAACACATCTGCTGATAAACATTCCAGTGTATCTAACAGTGTGTACATGAGTGTGGGTTTGTCCCTGACCTCCACACATGATGTACTCTCTGAAGAAGGGCACCCTGAACCAAAAGGGCAGCATGAGCAGGTGGGGCGTGAGTCCCGGGAACAGATCTGAGAACCCACACGCTTCAGAACAGAAATTACCGAATGCTCCGGCCACTAGCACACCATGAGGATGGAACCCAAACAGGTAGTTACAGGTGGGGTCCAGATCCACTGTCTTCACCAGCTACACACACACACACACACACACACAGTTAATGACCTATAGCCTCATAACACAGTCACCCCCGCCACTGACCATCAGTTTCGTACCGTGATGGGGAAATAATCCCTGAAGTATTTCCATACACTCCATCTTCTCACCCACTGAGAGCGCCGACCTCCACATGTGGGCGTGTCCCTGTCCAAGTACAGCCATCCAGAATAGAGTGCCCCGAGGATCCACCAATCACTGAGACAGAGCAGCACGAAGAGCGCCAGACAGCACTGAGCTGAAGACACACACCAACACCATCCAGAGTTACAGAGGGTTATTCAGAGTTTCATAAGAACATACCATGAACATTACTGAGTTTATTATACTATACTGTACTTAAGGTTCTGGACTATATTACCCCATCACTACCAGGTTAGCACTGTTGGGCCCTTGAGCGAGGCCCTTAACCCAATTACTTCGACTGTGTACTGTAACTGTACTGTAAGCCACGTCTGCTAAATGGCCGAAATATGCATAGAATGAAACAGGTTCCTAACCCCTGTAATAAATCTAGATGGGATCATTTCATATTCCTCGTTTATCTATGATAGACCAATACAGGTGCTCAGTACAACATAACCAGAGGCTAATGACAGAGCTGGGATTAAAACCAAAAACCCTCCAGTTGACACCGACTAAACTCCCAGTGTACCCAAGAATGTTGTATGGAAGGTGTGTATGACTTGTATACACCCTACACACACAGTGTGTGTGTGTGTGTGTGTGTGTGTGTGTGTGTTTATTACTCACCGAGAGCGAGGAAGGAGAAGACCCACTGTAACACAGCAGCGGTTTGAACTCTTCTCCTGAGTGGAATATTTAACGGTGCAAACTGAAGCTTCATCACTGTTCACAATCCCTCTCACAACACTGATTACCTCACACTCACAGCAGCTGGGGTCCACGCTTGATTTCCGTGTTTCGGTGTTTATCAGCAGTAGCTGCTGTGTGTGTGTGTGTGTGTGTGTGTGTGTGTGTGTGTGTGTGTGTGTGTGTGTGTGTGTGTGTGTGTGTAGAGAATATAATTTCTGTATGATCTGTAGAGTGTGTGGTGTGATCGCTGTATTGAGCAGCTCTGACACTTGTAAAAGTTTGAAAACTCAATAAACACACTGTAAGCTCCTCCCACATCCACCAAAACACCCTAGACTAATCTGATTGGCCACATTACTGTGACCTTAAACTCCCGCCCACTCTGACGGCCTCACTCTCATCCAATAAGATCAAAGGAAAAAAAAGATTCACTATTTGACTTTACTAATCTTCATTATAACAAATACACATTATTATGATGATTATAATTATTATATACAGGTCATATGAATAATGAATACAATTAAATAAATAAATAAAACCATCCCTGACAATAACAGAAACTCGATTTCCAGAAATCACTGCAGGGATATTTGGGTGACAAAAACCCTGAAATGGATTGGATGTCCCTGTCTACCAGTGGAACCTGACCTGCTGTGACCATGATCAGGATCAGGAACTGATCTGAAGAGAATAAAGAGCTCTACATTACAAGTGCATAACACAATAATAATAACAACAATAATCATTTAGTAAACTACATGTGTACTACTGTGCTGAATAAAAACCTAAAAAGCTAAACTGCAAATGATTACTGATATACTGAAGATTATAAATCCAGTCGTATCATGGAGCTGTGATGAGCAAACAGGTGGGACTGATGTGGGCGGAGCTACAGGTGATGCTGCTGCGTGGTTGTGTGTGTGTCGGTGAATGTGTGTGTGTGTGTGTGTGTGTGTGTGTCGGTGCTTCGCTATAGGTCACTTCTTGTTGTCAGTCAAGGTTTGAATGGGCGGGGCTTCTGGATCTCTACTGTGCGCTTTACCGCAGTAACGGACCCGGATTAGCGCGCGCTGCGGCATCGCGCGCGCACGCACACATTCACACACACACACACACACACACACACACACACACACACGGTGGTGCAGATAGTCCGGTGGATCGAATCATCATGTCCAAGCAGCAGGAGGAGGAGAAGCAGCAGGAAAAGAAGGAGAACGGAGGAGGAGAATGGAGCCACTGTTTCTGGAACCCGCGGACTCATCAATTGTTGGGCAGAACCGCGAGCAGCTGGGGTGAACACACACACACACACACACACACACCGTCGTGCGCAGGGCTTTTGTAAATTCCAAATAGGGTCTACGCGCGCATGAACCCAGTGCACGAGTGTGTGTGTGTGTGTGTGTGTGTGTGTGTGTGTGTGTGTGTGTGTGAGAGATTACTGTAAAATCGCAGATGGTGGAAAATCGGCAAAGCGATTTATATGCATTATTAGAGCGCCTACATGTCATATATATATATATATATATATATAGAGAGAGAGAGAGAGAGAGAGAGAGAGAGATATCAATTTTGGGAAAATTATGAAGAAAAGGCTATTCAGGAAATGTGGAAATCGCCCATTTTGAATCACTCTTTAAA
>JAYDZF010000016.1:17034102-17047978 GCA_034509105.1 Microcambeva barbata | reverse complement strand
ATTGAGATTCAGCATTAATGTCTGAACCTCTCAAAACTTCATCACACTCAGGTTTGTATTGTCAGGACTGCTGATGCTAAAACTCAGTGTGGATCAGTAAAGGTGAACCTAAATTTACACTTTTCATGTGAGGAAAGGCACGTATTATTTATATCTGTACTCTTAATCGTTTTTTATTCTTTAATCCATTTTCTTTTTTCAACTGAAAAAAATACACAAACATATCTTGCTTTCAGGGGTTGTTTTATTTTTTATTATAGACGAATAACTGAGATTTTATATCAGAAGCCATGTTTAATGACCCAGTCCTTAAGCTCTTTATCAAACTCTCCTTTAACCCGGATGCTCATAGTGACCTCATTGACCTGTGTGGGCGTGTCCCTGCCCGTCACCTGCTGCAGGTGATCCTTCAGATCTTTATTCAAAGCCTGAAACACATAAATAATTCAGAATAATGAAATATTATCAGGGACAGAGGGACGAATCATGATACGATCTCATGTTATCTGTACCCAGATGTCTCCCTCGACTTTTCGGATGATGGTGTTCTTCTGGTTTCCGTGTTTGATGTCAGAATACACTGGAACGTTGTGCATCCTGGATCGACGGATCATGTACGGCATAGATGGAGGAATCGCTACAACCAAACGATATACATTTTACATTAACATTAATACATATACACTAATAAAGACAATAAAACACCTCAAAACATCAACGCAAAATCTAGTTTTTATAACACTGTGATTGATTGCAATGAACGATCATTATCTAAATCAGAGGATGGGGTTCTAATAAACTAAAGTGCTGATACAGGTGTGTGTACCTGAGGGCGGGGTCCATCCTGACGGTGTGGTACAGCTGTGTTTGGGTGGAGGTGGGATGGATGATGGAGGAATTAGTCTCTCAACATAATGAAACTCTTCTTTACTCTCAGTTACTGCAGTAAATCCACCTGCTGCACTGCTCTCCACCTGAAACACCACACACCGTGGGCGTCTCATAATAAATGTGAAAAACCCCAGCATGCATAACCAGTGAAATAGAACTGTACCCCCAAAGCATAATGACAAGCACTTTTGTAAGTCGCTCTGGATAAGAGCGTCTGCTAAATGCCATAAATGTAAATAATGAAGTTATACGATCACAGAGAGGTCATCTTATTGTTTACCTATATATAACATATATATATATAATGTGAATGTTTACCTTTCTATGAATGTTTTTAATGTCGAAAAGAGTTCAATCTCCCTGCTGTATAGCATGTAGTGTAGCTAACGTTACGTTCATAATAACATGAGAATGAATCACAACTCACCTGTAATCGCGGTGTGAGAGTGAAAATGTTTCTGTTTTTATCTTTTAATCTGAATTTATTTAACAGATTTCTGCTCAGTGTCACTGTCCTGCCGCTTATGGAAGCCGCCATTTTCTATTAATGCGCATGCGCACGGTGCCAAAGCACCCTGGGTAATAAACTTAACACATTTTATAACTTTATAACTTTTCTGTATTTGATGTTTGTACAACACAAAATTTTATTATCAAGTCATTGAACATTTTTTTAAAAATCGGGTCAAGCGGATATTTTACAAACACAATTTTCTCATGAAGAAATAAAATAAGCAACAATAATACAACTGTTAACCATGAAATGTGATTAAATATGTGTTTCTAGATTGCATAAACAATTAGAAAGATAGTTTTATGTTTTGTACACAAACGAGTTTTAAAGAACTTTAATGTTATGTACATCACATGATAAGAAGCTTCATGAATACAAGTGTTAAAACTATTCCGTAATGAAGTGTGTTTAGTACATTCATCTACATAGCAAATTATTTGATTTCAACAAAATAAAAAGCAGGAAAATGAAAATCATTTCAACAGCACTGAGGGAGTTCATGACAGAATTCTTCTATATTTTGTTGATTTCAGGAGTCCGAGGGTTTTCTACTGAATCTTCCCACTGGATCTGCGATCACCACGATCCCCCACGCAGCCAGACCTATACACACCATTGTCAAGTACAAATGAAATAAAGTTTGATTTCTTGATGAGTTTATTGATGGAGTAGATCAGGTGAGATTACCTGAGGCGAAGATGATCTGTAGGACGGTACCGATGCGCGCTCCCGCTGGGTGACGGTGCGAGTGTGAACGCGCACCACGGTAAACCCAAAGCGCAGAGAGTAAAAGAGCAGAACCGGATAAAAGCCTGCAGCTCCAACACTGAACCGATCCAGATCCTGGTCCCGATCCTAAATCTGCTCCGGGTGCAGAATCTGTCGACATTTCTCAATATCAAACTCAAGCTGAAACGCGACAGAACACACCACACTATACATGCGAAAATGCACTTCATAATAAAGGTCTTGGTTTTATTACTGAGTTCGTCTGTAATGCTGTCCATACATCCAACCACTACAGTAACATATTTCATTATCTGATATGATGACGAATGTTGTTAAAGGTATGGGGCGGGATAGTTAAATATTATTATTATATTATTATTATCTCATTTATTAATACAAATATCGCTGTTTTAGGCTGTACGTTGTATTAGGTAGCTAAAAGGTGAGGAGCTGCTGTGTCCCAAACACCATCATATAAACTAAGACTGTGAACTAAATCGCATTTCTACATGGACTTGATCACTGTTGAAGACACACTATATAAAATAAAGTGGTTTGAGACTAAGCCCTTCTATTCAGCCGGGGAGGACCCGGGTAATTCCATTTCATCAGTACATTGATCCGGTTCGCTAGATTCATATGAGTCACTTGTGCGCGCAACATGGTTAAGGTAGCTTTAGAAACAATACACCAAGAAACAAATATAAACACATGTAAACTAACGCTGCTAAACTGAATTTTAAATAATATAAACACAACACCGGCACAAGTGTACCGGGATACATGAAGACTAGCTCAACATCCACAGACAAAACAAAGAAACAAAACAAAGACCAAATATAAACATCGCAAAAATTAAGTGTGTTAATTACAATAACGAATTTAGGTTTATTCGTTATTCCGGATCTGGTTCATCCTGATACAGTTTAAAGATTCGATTCATTAATCCGGGTAACTCAGGAACCTACCAGCTCTATCCATAAACACAGCCTGGCTGTGCTTCTTACCAACATTTTTTAGATCACATTGACTACATACATTCTTTAAGAGTTTTATTTACATAAAAGAAATCCCCACACACCACCCCAATTATCTTCTTTAATATGCTCACTTTATTTTATTAACTTCAAAGTTCAATCCCAGTTCAGTCCATTCCACATCAAGATAAATCTGATCAGAAACCCTCCTGGATTCCAGATATGATCAGGAGAGTGGATCTAGATTATTTTTGGGTGCCAAAGGATCGAGCGATGTTCTCGTCAGTGTGTGCAGAATCTTTCAGCAGCTCCATTATTGCAGCGTTTCTCTTCTTGCTTTCCTCCATCCGCTCCGGGTTCGATTCAGGCAGGTGCTGAAAATTATTAATCAAGAAGCTTCATTTAGCCAAAACTCTGAGATCTGCTGCTCTGGAGTCCAATAACAGCTACTTTATACCACTGATCAATCTCACCACCATAACGCTATTCTTGTGTAGCGAGTTTATTCATTAGTGATGGTACCTGCAGTATTTCTTTGTTTCTGTTCTCTCCGGGTGAGATGCTCCACCACGACGCGTATCCCGCTAGCAGAGCCGACAAAGCGGCTGTATAAGCGAACACTGTCCGCGCTGCGCCCATGCTGACCCGGGTAGCCTCTTAGCATTCACCCCTACTGTAGCTTCAGCTATTAGCACACGGTGCTAATCAAAACACGGTTACATCACCAATACCAGCTGAAAAGAAGTTTCAAAGTAAAAGCCCTCTGTCGCGTAAAACTGAAGGCGTTGAAACTTGAATTAAGCTATAATAAGAACCGCCATGAACCAGAAACAAACAATAAACACCTTTCATAATCACATTTCTTTTATTCATAAGCAGTGCACACCATAAATAAAAAAAAATATGAAAATGAATGATTTAGTGTGTGATGTGTAATAAAGTGAAACTTCAGTTCTAAATAAATGAATATATTAGATCAGATTTTTAAAATTCAAACACAGATGATTATTACTTAGCTTCAAATAGAGTTTATACAGCAGCTTCAATCCCCATCCCCTCATAACCCCACAGGCGTGTCCACCACCCCCTCCCCTACCCTCTCTCACAGATGAGCTCGATGACGCTCTGCTCCATGGGGACGGGGACGGGTTCGATACAGCGGTGGGCCGTGCTGCTGACGATCTCATCCAGCAGGAAATGGACGAGGTTCTCGTCCGAGACGAAGCGCCACAGGTACATCTGCAGGTAGTGACAGTCCACCTGGACCTGCTGCAACCCGAACCTGCCGAAGGAGCGCACACGCACACACTCCACCAGGGACTTCAGACTGATCTTAACAATCCCCGTCAGCACCGACACCTGAGACACAACACGTACACACACTTTTATTATCTAGAATGGATCAATAACCAGATCACAGCTCCACTCATCCAGCTGTTAAAAGAGAATAAAACAGCTGCTTTATCTGTAGGGATCTCAGTGTGTGTGTGTGTGTGTGTGAGAGAGAGAGAGAGAGAGAGAGAGAGATGTGTGTTTGGTGGGTGTGGCTGAAACATAATTGGGGGGTGTACAGGTGAGCAGCTTATACCTTGTTGAACTCAACAGGACTGAAGATGTCGATCCTCTCTGAGAAAAGTTTGTGGATATTACTGAGCAGGTTGGTGTCCATCGGAGCACTAACACACACACAGGTAAAGTTCATCATTTATGTTTGTGTGTGTGTGTTTTATGTGTGTGTGTGTGTACCTGGGTGTGTAACTCGGAGCATAGCGTGTTTGTTGGCGTGAGCTGCTGTAAACAGAGAAAGTTCGTTTGCTGGAGTCGCTGCTGTGAGCTTTTCTCACTCCCTCCTCATATAGCAAACCCACCTACACACACACACACACACAACACACACACACACACACAACACACACACAATTAAATCACAATCAGATTTACTGCAGCTTTGTCATCATGCTTTGTTGAATAATGAATAAATCACTGTGTGTGTGTGTGTGTGGGGGGGGGGGGGTACCTGAACATCGATGGCGGTTGTGTCCTCCACCACTCTCTTCATTACAGCTCGGACGTTACGAGGTTCAATAGTGTTCACCCAGTCCCTTGTCTCCACACTCTTCCTCAACATCTGAGAGATGATCAAACCCTGAACCTGTACATGAACACACACACACACACACACCATGAAGTTACACACATACAGCACATAACCAGTTAGAGGTGTTGGTGGTGTTACCTTGACATAGTGGTTGAGGAGCTTCTGAGCTGCATCTCGAGCTTCAGCACACAGAGATGTTACCGTGGTAACTGGAGAGTGATGCTAAAACACAGAAACCATTATCATCGTTACACACCTAGAGGTGTCTGTGAGAGAGAGAGTGTGTGTGTGTGAGTACCTGGGTGAGAAACTGTTCATCGGTGAGTGTGAGGATGTAGCTGATGGTGTGTGTGTGATAATCCAGACAGAGGCGTGACAATAGCAGCAGTAGTGTTGGTGGGGTGGAGCTGCTCCTCTCTCCAGCGCTCTCACAGAACTGACGAGACGACTGACACACGAACTTAATAAAGCTCACAATGAGCCCCTCCCTCACCCCCCCACTGCAGAACTCCCCCTGAAACACACACACATACACAGTGGGGAAGGAGAGGGAGAAAGAGGGCGTGGTGAGTGAGAGATGTGGGTGTGGTGAGTGAGAGATATGGGCGTGGTTGAGGTTCTCACCCTGAAGTAGGGTTTGGTGGAGAACGTGACGTCTTTAGCAGTGAACTGATGCACCGCCGCCAGCACAGACTTGATCTGGTTCAGAATGGAAGTCGACAGTGAATTCAGCAGCTCAGGAAGAGTGGGCAGGGCATCTTTTGGAGCAGCTCCGCCCCCTCCTAGAGCTCCGGCGGTCCCGGCAACAGAGGCGCGAGGTGTGGCGAGAGCCTGCCGTACGTCAGTCAGACTGTCCATGTAGAAGCTCTGCAGGGCACTGAGGTACCGCCCGATCCTCGCCCGCGCCGCGCCCACCACGATCTCTGTCCCCCGCATACTGATCTCTGACCCCGGAAGCAGTCTGGAGACAGCCTGCAGGCGGCGATGAAAGCGATCTAGCGCCCTCACCAGGAGAGAGTTTTCCCCGACACCCTTCTCCTCCTGGATCCGCCTCTCCACCAAACAGAAGTAGCTGCCGGCCAGCGCATCCACAAACTCACGTAGCTTCTGATTGGCCATACCTGAGATGGGGGCCAGCTCGCCCCCCTGTGGTGGCTTTATAAATAACTCCTGATATGAAGCAATCACTAAACACAGATTACTGACGAACTCGTTACAGCCACGATCAATAAACTCCAGTACGTCCATCCTGTGGGCCGGGGAGAGGGACACGCCTGACTCAGACCGAGATGAGGGGTTAAGGTTCGGCTTAAAAGCGGAGTCGCTAAGCTCCCCCTCCAAGCCCAGCAGATCTGCCTCCAGTTTTGACTGGGCGTGGCTCAGGAATTTATTACAGAGCTCATCAGCTGGTTCATCTAGCTGCAGCAGCAACTCCACACACTCGGACAGTTCCTGAGCACTGGCCCCGCCATCACTGTAACACACACACACACACTAACAGTGTAAAAGCAACACATCCTCAGTATGTGTGAGCTGTGTCAGTACCTGAACCTCTCCCGGAGCTGCAGAGTGAGCTGGAGCATGATGCTGTCACACTCCTCCTGGATCCCCCTGAAGGAGGTGATGTTGTTGTAGTGCTTGAGGACGCAGCGCGCTCTCCTCTCAGCGCTCACTGCCCGACTGTACTCCCCCCCATCCACACACCTCCTCAACCACACCGGGAACTCAAACAGGAACTGCAGCTTCCTCACCAGAGAGTGCACACCTGTACGGGGCGTCAGAGACACCAGGTACAGAGACCCAGTGTGGTGGAGTCAGATACATCTACTCATCGCACAGCACTCATAAATCATCACACAGTGGTTGAGTATTCAGATGGGGGGGTAGTTGTACCTGAGAGTTTGGTGATCTGGGTGTGGTGCTCCTGCAGGGTGGTGCTTATGTTGGCGCTGAACTCAGTGATGGAGGCCATGTTAGCAGAAAGACCATCCATCTCATCCTCCATCTTCTTAAAATCATTCTTCATCTTCCTAATCGTATCTGACATCGTAACACAATCACACCATCACACAGCCATACACACACTTAAAAACACGGTGTAGTGACGGTGTAGTTAGAGCAGAGTAGTTACGGTGAAGATAGTGGAGTGTAGTCACGGTGTAGTCACGGTGTAGTTAGTGCGGTGTAGTTAGTGCGGTGTAGTTAGTGCGGTGTAGTTAGTAGGCATATAATAGAGTTAGTTGTGCAGTACTGACCTGTGGCAGAAATGAATTTATTGTAGTTCTCGTAGACTAGTGTTTGCATGTCGCTGTCCAGAGATCTGATCTGCTTCACCATACAGCTCTCATGATCCATCAACTCGGCCAGAGAGCATTCCTTCCTCAACTACACACACACACACACACTTCAGCTCGGGGTACAAATATGAGGTCACAAACTCTTAGCTCTACTGGATGTGTAAAGGGTGATTGTGTGTGTGTGTGTGTGTGTTGTAGATAAGACGTTTGATTAAATAATACAACTTATTATTAAGAGCCTAAACCTGGCTGAATTCTATACGTACACTATTCATTCAATAATTAAGAAGTCTCACACATTAGCAAAGTTTTCCAATTTGAGATTTATTGATTACACAACGCATTTGTACTTTTTACAGCCACAAACCCACATGTAGAGTAAAACCAGTCATATCAGAACGGAATTAAGTCTCTGGGGTACATTTATTATACCCAACACACCAAGAGATGATTTATCACTGCTTGTTAGTTTTATGATGATAAATGATACCTTATTTAGGTAGCGCTCCGGATCGAACTGAGATCCGTTAATGTCACACGGATCCGCCGCTTCAGGTTCGGCTTTTCCCTCCTCACCGAGTCCATAATACTGCTGCAATAAACCGTGAGCTTTCCGCTTACTGACCTCGTTAACCTCCATTATCATTAATAATAATACTCAACAATCAACAATAATCGTTCATCTGAGCTGTGAATTATTTACAGTCAATTCTGCCAATACAGCTATTGCTTCTCACCTCAGCGCTAATAAGGAAAACATGGCGCCCTGCACCTACACTCTTCAAAATAAAAGTCCTGCATCGCTGTTCATTGTTTCACTCTTCTGTATTGAGGAGCTGGGAAACCAGACTACCCAAATACCACTTGGACAAAAAGAGAACATACCAAACGCAAGTTTTATTGCAATATTAGTAGAAATGTATTCATTTACGTATAACTATACAAATCATTAATTACACAAACAGGAGAAATAAAGCATGAATATACATAATACTTCTGAGTGGAAAGAGATTAGTTTTACTATTAGTGCATTTTATTTAAATTACTGACAAACATGAGAATAAAAAAATGTTGAAGATTGTGTGACTAAACTGCTGCGAAATGTTTTTACCAAACATACAAACTCGTGTAGACAAATCAAAACTTTGGTCATTCCATATTTTTGTTAACAGAGATCAGCAGAAGTCATGAATCATGCAAAAGATACAGCAGATATATAAAAGTTATAAGCACGTTATAAGCAGACTTTATTCACGTCAGAATTCTCGTTTCCAAACTTTCCCACAAACAGGTATTATGTGGCACTGCTACTTTACACCCAAATGTATTGTTAGTGATCACTGAAATATAAATCTGATTTATTTTTTAACCAGGATTAGAAAGGCTGCATTAATAAAATGGATTATTTGAGGCTTTAGTGGCTGATCGTAAACAATAACCCCTAAAAATCAATTATTAAGATATAATTTCAAATTTTAATCAGATTTTTAGAGTGTAAAGTCCTGTTTCATAATCTGGACCAATTAAGATATAAAAATAAATGTAAGAATAAGCTGATTCCTCTCTGCAGCATCATTTATTTTGGCACTTGTTACATTAAAGAAGAATTTCTTAAAGATAGTCGTCTTGAATCTCTGATTGGTGGATCAGGATGCGTTTGTGTGTCCTTAGAGATCTTTTTACTTCTTGTTTTGACCCTCAAAGGTTTAGGAAGTAGATCAGAGAGGTGTAGCATTTACAGTACTGAATCTGTGTGTGCTCCATTGTGACATTTCATATCTTCAGTAACATGAATCCTGTAACATTCACATAAACACTGTGAGCTTGGTCCATCAGCGGTGTGTGTGTGTGTGTGTGGTTTTGGTCCTGTAGGGAGCCGTAGTGAGTGGATCAGCTCTCTTCCAGTTGATCGTTAGCCTGTACAGTAGAGTAAGTGGAGGGCTGGCGGGTGAAGAACGACGCAGCTCGCTTCGGTTTCAGACGCTTGATTTCTTTACCTGGAACAACAACAATCAACTCAACACACAGTCCTGCATAGGTTTGGTATGTTCTTCCGTGTGTGTGTGTGTGATGGTACTCTCACCGTCATCCACATAGCTGATGGTTTCGAGTGTGTGCACTCTACTGCTCACCACACTGTCCTGCCGCCGCACCTTAGCGCCCCGCCGACGCCCCCCCTCACTCTCACAATGAGACACAGTGGATTGGGACGCAGCCGCCTCGCTCACAGAGCGCAGTTCTACACAGAATTCTATCAGCCCACTCATCAACTCCGCCTGAGAGAGAGAAGGTAAGTGAGAGAGTGTGTGTGAGTGGGACTGTGTGTGTGTGTGTGTGTGAGTGTGTGTAGAACCTGTTTGGAGTAAATCTTGAGGAGTTTATTAACAGGAGTTCCATTTTCTTCTCCATCAAACTCCAGCCAGAGGAGGTGTGAGTCTACCTCAGAGTCAGGGTACGTATGATCCCATGATAACTCTGAGAAACGGAGGCCCAGCAGCACATGCTGTAACACACACACACAGAGATGACGGGGGTGACCCTGACCCCAGTGTGATGAGGATGATGATGATGGAGGTGTTGAGACCTTCTCCTTCATGTCGAGGACATACACTCCCTCCAGACTGATTCCCACACTCACAGCCTTACGCCCCCCACGCTGCAGGAGCCCCTGTACTGGTTTATCCACCTCACCCCCAAAAAACGCACACCTGAAACACACACAGACCACGCCCACTAAGCGCTCAGTTACATCACCAGTACCACTACTGATCCACAGTACAGGACTAGCTGCACTCACCCTCAGGAACCATGTTTGCGTGTATACTCACCCATAGTACGGCAGTGCGTGACAGGTACTGAGGTACAGCTGGAGGAGGGAGGAGGAGGTTTGGGAGTGTGTGTGGAGTGTGTGATATTCCTTCAGCAGGTTCTGCTCCAGTTCAGCACGTCGCCCACCCCTCATCCTCAGTGAGGACAGGAACCCCCCCGATCCTGAGAGAACATGAGCCGGGACCAACGAGGATAACTTCCTCTCTCTGACACACACACACACACACCCATCAGTCAGAGTAATGTACAGCAACTGTGTGTGTGTGTATGTGTGTGTGTACCTGATCTGTAACAGCAGCTGCTGATCATCCAGACCTGTACCCATCTCTATAGCGCAGGACAGAGCAGCCAATCGGGTCCAGTGTTCTGGGTCACATGGGTACCGCCCCTCAATGACGTTTAACTTGGCTTCATCATAGAGGAGTTGCAAAACACACTCATCTTCAATCTAACACACACAATTAAAAAGCTGTAGGTATGGTCTGATCTTTCACACAACTGGAGTCTCAGCTGATAACAATAATAATTAATTATAAATAAATGTTATAGTGACGTGTTAGTGTTACCTGGAGTTCTTTAGCTTTGGGGTAGAAGACATTCCTCCGGTACTGCAGACATGGTTCATCTACACACAGAGAAACAAGAAACACACACACCATCAAACCTGCAACACACACACACACACACACACACACACTCACACACCTAGTCTGATGTCCTCTGTAGGAGACTCAGTGAAGCGGTACAGCAGGTCCTGCCACTGACGACACAGTTTATAGGGCTGATGTTTTGGCTTCAGCTGCAGCTCTGAAACACACACACACACACAATTATAACCACTATTATAAGGATGTGTAATAAATAAAATTCCACTCCAGCAGTGTGAACACACACACCACATGTGTGAACACCCCTCTAGTTCCTATGAGAGAGTGTTTCTGTTACCCAGGAGTGGAGAGCAGAGCCAGAATGAGAAAACATCATGAGATGATTCAGGAACACCAAGAGCTTCCCTCACACTGCGTCCAAGCTCCTGTACACACACACTCGCCACGTTCTCCACACACACCTGTACAGCCACGTCAGTCACCAGGTACACCAGCACTTCCGGAACTACACACACACACAGCCGAACAGTTAGGTGAGAGCTGATGTTGAGCTGCATTACTGTAGCACATGGTCAGGGTCCCTGTCTCACCACGAGTGACTGATGATGAAACACTTCCTCTGTGAGAGCGGGAGAGATCCGACGGTTCCGATACAAAATCTTCCTCCCCGTCCATCTATAAATCAATAAACACCAAAACCATCTTCTATATGAGCAGGTTGTCTCATCTAGTCTGCTTTTACACAAACAATATAAAATAATTACATAAACGGATATAAACTGAACTCTCACTAATTGTGAAATAATTTCATATGAAACTTTTTTAGATTAGATGCTCCCGTTAGCTGCTCATGCTAACACTTACCTCTGTAAATATTTCGATGCTCTGGAACTGAAACTCGTAACCGACTTCACTATAAAATACTGAAACTGTTGATAAGTAATTCGTGTTTAAAAACTTTTAAATGTTACAATATTTCATGAGAAAGCGCTTCGACATTAAACTTGTATCTATGCTAACGGTGCTAACCGTGTTTACTCCCTCAGAAGAGCGCTACTCTCCTCCCACCGCCACGGTCACTTCCTTATTCACCAGCAGCGCCGCCTGCTGACTGTTTACTGCACCTGCACTCGTTATTGGTATGCATATTATTATTCAGCGCCCCCTGCTGATAGTTTTTTGTACAGAGACTCATTATACTGGTCCAATCTGGTCTCTACTTTCTGCCGACTGTACGATTTATTACGGAGATATGATTATATATAAAAAGACAACTGGTTTATTATTTTATTTGTGGGTCGGTGTGAACTGTTCATTCATTATAACAAAAACAAACCCAATCAAACATTTCTGTGAGGCACTGCGCTGGTCCTGCAGACACACCTCATTTCACACTGTCAGAATGACTCCTAAAACAATTCTACACTTATACAACATTAGCTCACAAATACACACAAACATCACACAGCACTGATGAACTGATTCAATGAAGCCACAGCAGCATCCCTAAACACCTTATAAATCATTCATCCATAAACCAAACTAAATACAAATAACCTGCAATTCTGTTTAAATATCAAATATTATTATGAATAAATATAAACAAAATAAAACCTTTAAAATCTATATTTTAAGATGTTTTCCAAGATGGCGGCGCGCTAACATGCGGCGGCCTCTTCGGGGTCGTAAGAACGGTGCGTTTTTGTAGTTTTATAACTGTATATCAGTAAATATCTCAGGTACCATTTACTAAGTACCATGTACTGACCAACACATGTATCTAGTCCTGTCCCTACACTATTGTTTAGAATGTTTAGAGGATAAATGAATCTTTTGTATTTATTTTAGGACTTTGTGTATTTATTGTATTGTCACTTGTATTATTTTGCACTTTTTGTTCTATGTCGCCCCCTGGTCCCGGAGGAACGTTGTTTCGTTTCAATATGTACCTGTATGTATCTGAAATGACAATAAAGACTCTCTGACTCTGACTCTGACTCTTTAAAATGTCTCAGTGCAAACAGTCTCGGACTGTGCTAAGAAACACACTAATCTCTCTATAATCCTCCACCACTCCTGCTGTTCCCTCAGTCAGACAGCAGGGGTCACTGCTGAAGAGCTCTGAGTCCCCATGCAGTAGAGACACTCCAGCTCAGGCTGTCTGTGGGAGAGGGTTCGACAGTCCTACAGGTATAAGTGGGTGAACGGAGAAGGTTGTGTGTGCAGAAGGTGGATTGGCATGTTGATGCAGTGTGATGTTACTGCAGGAGGCATTTGTCTTTGTTGCTGTATTTTCGGCGTCGGAGCTCCAGTCCCCTCTCCAGCCGAGCGTCCTCCTCCAGTGCCCTGCATACACACACACACACACGCTCAGGTCAGAATTCACAGAGCAGAACCTCATGTTGGTGTGTGTGTGTGTGTGTGTGTGTGTGAGATACCAGTGTAACAGTACTAATGGAACCTCACCCTCTCTCTTTAGCGTCCATGTCTTGGACCAGTTCATCTCTCTGATTGACCAGTGACACCAGTTCCTGCAGAAGTAGCTGCTCCCGCCGCTGATGGGCGTCGCTCTTCTTCCACTCTGTACAAACAGAACAACACGCCAGAGTGAGTGAGACAGCCAATCAGGATGAAGAGAATCATTGGTACCATGGTAATGTACCTTCTACTGCCATCATGGCTCTGAGCTCTCGGGTCAGAAGCTCAAATCTTCTCTCCAGGTCTTGTTCCTTCTGCCTGTAGAGACACGAGTCCTCAGACCATCACACCATCAATCATTCAATCAACCAATCAGAGCTCAGCACTCACAACATCTCCAGGTGATCCTGTCTCCTGATCAGAGCGTTCTTCTTATTCACCAGAGTGAACCACTCCTGTATCAACGTCTCCTCCTGATCCTTATCACTGCCTAAACACACACACACACACACACA
>JAYDZF010000016.1:16989429-17000092 GCA_034509105.1 Microcambeva barbata | reverse complement strand
TCTTTCGAATACATCACTGCAGCCTTCTGCACTTTTACCTACAGGTTTTTACACACACACACACACACACACACACACACACACACACACACACACCTACACACCTACACACACACCACACGCCTACACACCTACACACACACACCTACACACACACACACACACACCTACACACACACACCTACACACACACACACACACCTACACACACACACACCTACACACACACACACACCTACACACACACACACCTACACACACACACACAGTGGAAGGTTCCTCACACTGTTCTGGGTTCTCTCTGGTTTTAGTGGCGATGTATCGAGAACCGTCTCTGCATGACATCACCGAATTCTCCCGCTCAGGAATCGGAACCCCGACCAAGAGCCGCAGCGCCTCGGCCATGATGAACGGAGCCAAACTGACCAATCAGAACGAGTCCCTGTAATGAACCAGCCCCGCCCCCCTCCCACCCCCGAAGGTTTCCACGGTTCCTCCCCCCTGACGATCACTGTGATGACATCACAAGTGCAAACTCTTCCTCTGCGTGTAGATCCTGAAGCTGCTGTGAGGAGATCCGAAGCCATTCAGAAGAGAACCGCTGCTCATCAAGTGCTTTTAATTCTCCTCGAACTCTCCTTCAGGACGAAATGAACCTCGCTTCAGCTTCAGAGCTTCTCATTTAGCTGCAACAGGAGCACCCAGAGAACCGAGACCCTGACCGAGAGCAACGTAGTGACCACAGCCTTTAATCTTCAGTAGCACCTGATCACTGTTCCACCTCCAGCGTTTTCTGAATCTCGTCATGTGACAGGATTCATGATTTTTTTTTTTGTGAATCTTTTTACTGCCTCACGTTTCTTCTGATCCACTCGAGTTCATCTGAAGTTCATCTGCTCGATTCTAAATCTGAGATCTTTCACATTTCTGCCACTCGTTTTCTGTGACTGAATAACTGAACAAACTCCAGAACAACCGAAACATCTGGAACACATGGAACAGTTGTCTCTTCCACCAAGGTCAGAATAAAATGTTAAACATCACTGTTACTATCAACTCAATTCAAGTCAAACCGACCTCAAGTTCTCCTGATGTTAGACGTTTGTTTCAGAGTAGTTTTACAGAATCAGCCGTGGGCGACAGGATCGGCAGGAACCGCCCTAAACTCTGACCTCATCACTAATGAGAACATCTGTAACGACTGGAGAGTTCTCATGAAAACACGTCTGGATTTAATGTGTAGAAACACAAAGACGTTCAGTCACAGAAGCAGAAATGAGGAGAATTTCAGGAATGTTGTGAATGTGCTGTAGAGCTCCACAATCATCACCAACTCACTCACTCAGGAGAGAGTCCCAATCATCCTGCTGCTGAGGAGAGGGATTAGGAATTACTGGAGGTGTGTGTGTGTGTGTGTGAGGCTTTATTACAATCTCATATCATTCCTCTTTTTGTTAGTCGATGTGAAATGCATTTACAGAAGGACCTAAAGAAACGATGAGATGAGTGAGATGATGGAAGAGAAGCCTCAGTGATAATGATCTGCTCTTCATCTGCTCTTCATCTGCTCTTCATCTGCTCTTCATCTGCTCTTCATCTGCTCTTCATCTGCTCTTCATCGTTTATGTTGCATGAGACGCTGGTTTATGGTTTGATGTTCTGTGATGGATTAATGATGAATGATCTGCAGGAGAACTAAACACTGTATGAACATGATGTTTACGGGACTCTGATGTACCCTAACAGAGGCCTATGCACCCCACACAGATGAGTGATGTGCCCTATTAAAGACTGATGTGCCCTACAGGTGAGTGATGGGATTTGAATCCTGCCCCCCTGTATATTTTGGGGGTGTTTTAGAGTGATTCGTGTAACTAGAGTCGCTGATCTGTAGATTTTTACTGCATTGCATGATATTAGTTACATGTAATGTAAAAGAAATAAATCAATAAAACATCTGGATGAGGTGCTGGCTGGTTTTTAAGGTGCCCAGCTTTTCAGGTGTGTAAAGCGGAGTAAACACACACACACACACACATACACACACACACACCAAGACCCCCAAGATAAACTTCTTCTGTAGGTGTAAAGTTCAGGCCTGGTTGGTGGTGTTTACATGGTTCAGGTGTTCTCAGTTCTCCTGAGGTCACCACAACCTCAGAAGCTCGTCATGAAGGTTCATGTGATCAGTCTGCAGGTTTCTGTTATTTTGTCTACCTGAGATTAGAACAATACAGTACTGATTCATGCTGATCATCAATCAAATATATTAAATATTGATTATTTGACTGAACAAGAAGAATAATGTCATTGATTTCCTTGCTGCTGACCTTCACACACGATTTGTCATGTGATCAATGACATGGACCACGCCCTTCAGTCCAAGCTCAGGTCTCATCAATAAAACAACACACCAAGCTGCTCATCCAATCATTTATATAATAAATGAACATTATAAAACCTTGTAATAATAGAATTTATAATAAATATAAATGCTTACAACACCTAATTTAATGAACAATAAAACTATATCTTATAGTTAATGTAAAAATATATAATTTATATAATAACTTTTGTAACTTTAGAATAAGCAACGAGAAGATATGTACAAACATCTTTTATTAATGACTTTATATAATAAGTGTTATTTTACAGATTCATTTAATAAAACACTAAAAAGAAGTGAATTCTCTCAGAGCTCCAGCAGCACCAGATCTTCCACACTTCCTTCACCTCATTCATCTCAGCTTTAAATAATACATTTCTGAATATTTCATTCCACCTGCAGGAAGCGCCGTTCATGTCGTTGATGATTCATTTATTGGATCCTGTCGTCCAGAATTAGCACCATCATCCATCTGAGGGACGTTCAGCTCAGATTCCATCAAAATCAACATTAATATAGATCATCAGACCCTGTTCATTAACCCCATCATCAATCCTACACACCATCAGGGCTGTGCTGCTTCCTGCTCCACAATGAACCCCAGATGATCCACTCACTGGGAACCACCATAACCATGAGCTCAACCATCCTGGTGTATTCAAAATAAAGCTTTTATAAATCTTATTTAAATATGTGTACTTTTGTGTATACTCATGTGTTTATGAATTTGTTCTGCCAGATTCAATAACTTTTTTTTATTATTTTATTTTATAAACATTTTTTTCTGGACAGTGTGTAGAGTGTAAATGTTGAAGGTTCAGGTTTAAACTGTTGTATTTTAGTTCATTGTAAGATTTGGGATCAGCATTTATCGTTAAAAGATCAATGTTCATTTATGTTTGATGGTTTTGTGAAGAAAAACCAATACAATAATATTTCATGAACATTATATAAATAACATTAAAGCCTCACTAATTGAGATCTGAACACTGTAATGACAAATGTTTCACATAAAAGAACCAACTTCTGTTACAGAGACAAAAGTTTATTATTATTAGAACAAAGTGTCCATTACTGAACAAAAGTGATTGGTGCTCCAGTCCAAATAAAATTAGATAGATGGTGGATGGATGGATGGATTGATAGAAAACAATAAAGACTTTCATGTTTTTTTATCCTTAAATGTACTAAAGTTTAATAATTTAACAACAATAACAGACAGGTGATTAATAATGAATCTTCCTGTGACCTCAGTGCCAGTAGAAATCCTGTCTGCTTTTGTCCATCTGCAGCTCTGCAATAAAACACAAACACATTTCCTGGTGTGCTCAGACGTTTCCAAACACCTGTACTGAGCAGTGAGCTCACAGGAACCTGCACGGGTTCATGTACAACACGGAATGCTCAGTGTACTGTACCTGGCTGCAGAGGGTGTGTTTGTGGGGGTGCTGTGTAGCTTTTAGGGAAACTCCAGTTAGCAGGAGAAGTTTCATGGCGACTCCTGATCACTGATGGGGCTCGAACTGCTCCCTCATACTGGCTCTGTCCCAAATGCTGATGTTTCAGAACAACCTCATTATTATTAGATGAGGAGAACCAGTAATATGAAGAAGATCATACAGGTTGTGGTTTTGATGAACTGTAGCATTGGAAATGGAATAAGAGACTCACACTGTTTAGTCTTGGAGGAAACATGCTGCTGGGCCCTGATGGTGACCATGAGAACGAAGATGAAGCCCCTACAATGAGGAACACAATCATAATAGGAGAAAACTGCCCCTCGAATGCAGCAAAACATGGCCACCAGCATAACTGGAACTGATGACTTATTATCATGATGCATGATGAAGAACTGACCTGGTTGAGGTGGTGGAGAGGTTCTCGGTCGAGATTTGGTGCTCAGGTCTTTAGGCATGCTGCTCTTATTCAGAGCTCTGAAGAAATGTTCATCCACCACCGTGTTAATATCTCCTTCATAATAAGTCAGAATGACACTGCGAGGAGCTTCTGCTGTGCACTTCATCCCACTCCTGCCCTCCATCACTCCCTCAGTGTGTCCTCAATAGCACAAAATCACAGTTCAATCCCCAGCATCCATTTTAAACACCTTCATCAATATAACTTTATTTCATGTTTCATATTGATACTTAAACACATTACAGATGTGACCAAACCGGTCTGGACCCTTGGTGTTGGGTTAAAAGCTCCTGAACATCAGGAGTAACATGTTCTGTTAAACATTGTGAGTAAAGGTTGTTTGGGGCGCGTCGATATTCTGACAAGCACGAGGAATGTAAATAAGCCAAGCCCGGCTGTGCTGTAAATGCTAATTCACTTTCCTCAGGAAATTGTTTTGAATTGTCTTAACAATTCAGTTCAATTGTGCTTTATACATTTTCATTCGAAAACATTAAATAATGAAATATTTTGACGTGTCTTTAATTTTACAGACAGAAAAATGACATGGTGGAAGCTGATTTCCCCCCTTTACAAGCTTTATAATATAACTTATACTCACTGAAAGTCCAAAAAATTAGTCAGCATTCAGGTCCATTGTGAGTCGCTTTGATGAATCGATTCCTTTAATCCTTTATTCTAATACAGTGCTGTGATACCCACAGCAGGAGACTGAGTGTCAGAGAGTCAGAAACACCACCAACACCAACAAACACCACCAACACCAACAAACACCACAAACATATAATATCGATAATAAATCACCTGAGTCAAACTTTTGAAATGTGAACCGACTCATTAAAAGATCCGCTGAGACGCGTACTGACGGTTGGCGTTATTTGAATTTAAATTTGAACGGCTCTGCTGTTTGATGTCGGTTCTGGATTCACCGCGTGAGGAGTGAAGGCGGGAATGCGCGCGCCACCCTGATCACACGCTAATAAATATGCAGATAAACCAGTTTAACCGGAACTAACGCGCACTGGGAGTGTTAAAGCCCATTATGATTACACCGCGTCTTCCTATTTATACTTTTACATGTATGTGGTGATTTATTCTCCGGTTATTACACTCGAGTGACGTAAACAAGCTAAAGCGAGTAAACATGCTAGCCTCTCTCTCTCACACACGCAACACACACACACACCAAGGAAATCTAGTAAACATATTAAAATTCTTCTTATTCCACCTGGTTTTATTACACATCCATGATTGGAAATATTTTACAGAATTATGAATCATGGTGAAAGAGCTTCCTGACAACACCACAAACATCCCCGTCAGTAACACTACTGCCATTAACTAACACACACACACACACACACACACACACACACACACACACACACACAAACACACAGAGAAAATCTGATTTTATTATAAAACAAGCAGAAAACCAAACACAGATGAGTGATGATTAATTACCACAAACAACTAATGTTCATTTATTATTGTACATCAATCAGATAAAAGTGTCCACAGTGTGAGTACCGATGCACACCCTCGGATTTAAGACTCGTCATCACTGCCGGCCAAACTGCTGTCAGTGGACTCGACGCCAGCTTCCTCCTTCTCTTCCTCCTTCTCTTCCCCCTGCTCCTCTTTTTTCCCAGTCTTTTCCTCCTGCTCCTTTTCCTTCGTCTCTTCTGGTTTTATTGTTTCTGTCTTTTCTTTAGATTCGGTCTCGTTCGTTTTTCCGTCTCCAAGAAAGCTGGACCAATTCTTTAATCTTTCCTCTCGCTCCTTCACCGTCTCCTCGACCTGAGGTAGAGAAACAGGAGCCTGATTAACATGCAGTTGGAGTGCAGAATAAAAACAAGTCAAGGTCCATAATTTAAAAGTTATTATAGGTCATTTAATCTTAACTGGACGACAACTGCTGTAAATAAACAATGAATTTAATCTGGTTTGCTCAGTGGAAAGGTTCTGTGAGAATCCACTGGCTGAGAGCAGCTGCTAGTCTGCACGTCTCCTCTGTCCTGCGATTAAACATCTGCTTTCATTTGAGAGCTTCTGGAATGTTCTTTTCCCTGTGAGGAGGCCGTCTACAAGCCCCTGCACCCACTTACCCATTAACCCCGTCTGCAGTGTGACGAGGACATTTTTACCTGATAATCAGTCACTCCGTCCCACAGCTGGGCTGAGAGCTGACGCCCACCGAACCAGCGCCCGTTCAGAGTCGCCACACACTTATCCGCCTCGTCAGATTCCTTAAACGCCACCGACGCCACTCCTTCAGGGTGTCTCTAACACACACACACATACACACACTGATAAGTATGGGAAACCCTCATTACATCGAAGCTGTTTGTATGGGAGACTCACATCAAAGAGGATGACCTTCTTCACCTCCCCAAATTTTGCACACTCTGTGCGGAGGTCTTCCCGATACTCATTTAACTCCAGAGGATCCTCCTAAATATAAGAGGAGCTGAATGAGAACTTTAACACACACACACACACAAAAACATGTCCGGACATGATTCTGACCTCAAAGTCGGAGGGGTGGAACATGTTCCTGATGATCACCACTCGTTCATGTCTCTTCCTCACCTCACCTTTCTTCTCAGGTCTCCAGTCCAGCTGCCTGAAGCCCAAGACCATAACCATCATCATGCAGATACATATGTTTTGTGTGTCAGTGTTTATATATTAAAATTAGATGAAAAGATTTGTGATTCTAGTTGGTGGTGGTGTAGTGTGAACTTGGGGGTACACATACTTTTGCTGCTGCTGAAGCTTCTTGCGATATTCCTTATTTTTCTTTTTCTTCTTGCTGGCGTCGTACTGACCCTTCAGCTCAAAGTGAGCAGCTTCCACGTGCAGCCGGTACCCACGGATCTCATAGTCATCCAGCAAACGTTCTGCTAGAGCTACTGACTCTCTCTACACACACACACACACACACACACACAGTGAGGTAAACACTCTGAACATTAAAGCTGAGCTGAGTGTGAAGCATCGTGGAGGGAGGATCGAACCTTGAGGTAGCAGCAGAGTCCGTCTCCCTTCTGGTTCCCCTGGGCGTCTTTATATAATTTAATCTTATATTCCTCTGTCAGCGGATCTCTCATTATGATCCCACACTTCGACATCACCTCCACAAACTCCTCAAGACTGATATCAAGAGGAAGACCTGAACACACACACCATGATAAAGCGAGCAGTACCCTCAGTATTACAGCTCTCAGTTCTGGGATGACATTACAGTCCCCTAAAGTCCTGCTCAGTAGAAGAGATGAAACCAAACTCACCTGATACATAAACATTCGTGTTTTTATCCTGTTCAATATCAAACCAGCCTGGAAGTGAAGAGAAAGAGTTAGACTGACTGTTCAGTTAATGTTCATTAGTGAAGTTTATCATGTGATCCTGTTCACAAACCGGGTTCTGCTTTCCTCTTCTCTCCCTTTTTCTTCTCCTCCTTTGTGTTTCCTGGATCCTCCGCTGGTGCTGCTGCAGCTTCTGTTGATGTTGATGATGTTGTTTCTTCTTTGGGTTTCTCAGGTTCAGAACTTGGCGCTGAAGCTCCGTCCTCAGTGAAGCCGTAATTCGCCTGATACGCCGCGATGAAATCCTCTGTTATCTACAAAAAATAAAAAATCTGATCAATTAAACTATGAACAAAATAAATAATTCAACAACGGGTCGAGATGAGAAGTGATTTTTCAGAGTGTGCACCTTGGGGAACCAGGCTTTCTTGTCGTGGTCCCAGTCATAGACTGTTCCATCTTCAGGGTCGGTGTAGGTGTTAGGATCTCCATCCTCACGCTTCTGACCATACAGCTGTTGAAGACGCAGCTGTTCATGAAAATCCTGATTCCCGTCCGAGTCTCCACTCATCTAACCAACAGCACCAACATAATGTTTAAGATAAACAAGGAGCTGCTGCACAATCGGAGCTGATCACTGAATCATAGATCACGGTGTGTGTGTGTGTGTGTGTGTGTGTATGTGTGTGTGTTTTCTATCAGATTTGGACCTCCTAATGGAGCTTCGTGGTGATTCTCAGGAACCTTGACTAGGACCCGCATATTACATTGAGAAACTGTGACTATGCTAAGCTAACCGTCTAGGCTAACTCAACAGCTTATTAATGCGTTAAATCCCCGCATGCGTGCTTAATTTACCTTTATAGCCTAGCATGCACTTTATTTAAACAACAAATAAAAAACAATAAAAATGGACCCCAAAATCATTAATAAAAACGTTTTACTTACGTCTCTGCGCCAAAATCACAGGGTATGCAAACTTATGGGCGGTCCGTCACTTGGATCAGTCCGGGTTGAAACTGCACACCAGTTCTTTAGTTCCGGGTCTGTAAACGCGCTCGAATTCTGATTCTTTAGGGGCCATCACACAGGGGCCCAACCACCCACATTACACAGTGGACACAAACAATGACACACGCAGAGTTCATTAAACAGCCAATATATATTCTGCACGTTTCTTTTTTGTTCTTTTGGGATTCAGAAGAGAGTCCACGATCTGTGTTATTTATTAAAAACACATATATTTGCAGATGATTCTTCAGCACACAGATGTTCTCGGCATTTTAATCACAATAAAAGATCAAAAGCAGCCGGATAAGTTTCATAATCTTTTATTCATATGGTAGAATTTAATTATCAGAATGGAAACAGATTATTTACTGATTTACACACAAAGCTCATTAAAGCGAATAATTATTTTTCAGTGAGAGGAATAAAATCAGGAGGCCGTAACCACAGTACCCAGGTCAGGACTTGAAATCCTGGAGCTAGTAAGCAACGCCGGCGTCCGGGGCCTGAGACTCGTACTCTTCAGATTTGGGGGGAGCAGAGCTCACTCTCTGAGCTCGAGGGAAGAGAAAACCCTGCTGATACACCACACCTGTACACACAGTATAATCAATCATAATTAAAGACTCAAATCTACATCATTAGTGTTGTGATGCCACTCATACCCAGGTCGGGTCTCTTGAGCGAGGACGCCTGGCGCTGGCTGCAGTGGGAGGAAGCTGACGAGCTCTGAGTGGAGCTGGATTTATCTGACCTGACTGAAGCCGCGGGGGGGAAGCCGAACACGGGTGTGAGTCTGAGTTTGGGTCCGAGTGGAGGGGTGTGACTCCATTCTGTAAACAACAAAGAGAGGAAGTAAACAGGGAACTGATCCTCCCAGCCACCGTACAGGTGAGGCTCCTCCTCCAGGAGCGTCCAGGACCTGAGCTCGACGTGTGTCTGATACCTGAGTATTCCTGCAACTTGAAGCATCCCAAACACAGATGAAGCCTCCACTGCCTCCTCACGTTCTCCTTCATCAAGCACTGGAACACGAAGATCAGGAAACCTGCAACACATCAGGTTTATTCTAACCTGTCCACAAGCCCCGCCCACAATACCAGCTATTAACCCCATTTCCTGTAAACAAGCCCCTCCCACCCCTTGGCGGTGTCTCACCCTGCAGGCTGTTGAAGATAGAGAAGAGGTAGAGCAGCGGGATTTGGGCGTCGCCCCAGGTGAAGAAGGCAGCACTCCAGGTGAGTCCGAGCAGCAGGGTGAGACTGGCCACGCCCCTCAGCTCCTTCATCAGTCCACTGCGCTCGCTCACACACGCCCTCCTCACCTGCACCAGCACCACCAGGAATACGGAGCCATTCACCAGCAGGACCACGCCCACCACGCCCACCACACACACATAGAACACCACGTCATCTGAAACCCAGCAGCTAACACACACACACACAAATATACACACACGCACATAAATATACACACTTACACACTCACACACATGCACACACAAATACACACACACACACACACACACACATAAATATACACACTCCCACACACACACAGACTGTGTTTGGCAAGATTACTCACAACTTCTCGGAGTTCTGGAGTGAGAGGAGACCGTATGAGTCCGGCTTCACCACCAACACCAAACAACAGATCAGCAGAGGAACTCCTGCACAGAACCACCATCAGAACCTTCAGAACCTTCAGAACCACCATGAGAACCTTAATCAGTATTTAGCAGATGTTCTTCTCCAGACTGAATTACAGAAGTTCTTCTATAGTAAACATTTCTGTGACCCTGCTGGTCCCAGTTGGTACTGCAGTAATTACGTAACTGCTCATCCCACAGCAGGTGGACTTGGTACAGCATGGGTTTGGGATGATGTCCACATACTTATGGTCATACAGTGAATGAGATTTGTGAGTAAATACTGATCAGGATTTATGAGGTCTATCTCTCTCTCTCTCTCTATCTCTCTCTCTCTCTCTCTCTCTCTCACACACACACACACACACACACCCCAGCCAACGATGCAGAGCT
>JAYDZF010000016.1:16915508-16926063 GCA_034509105.1 Microcambeva barbata | reverse complement strand
CGGTCTCCTGCTTTCTCTTCCTCAGCTTCTTCACTTTCTCAAGCAGGCCGAGGAGTCGTCCACGGAGAGACGTGTCCACCTGCTCCTCCTCTTCCTCCTCCTCCACATACACACCTGAAACCATCCAGGTCAACAAGATCTCAGAATGTTTCAGAGAACATTGTCCTGTTTACCAGACAAAAGGTTCTGACTGACCACAGTGAGCCAGCAGGTCGTTGTGGAAGGTCTGAAGTTCAGCTCGGACTTCTTCAGGAACCGGAATCTCATCATTGTCTATACAGTGCTTGAAGTTCATCAGCATGTTGATCTACAAACACAGACCACACAACACTTCCAGACGCTATTGATGGATTGATTGGTGCTTAACAGGTATTTATGTCACCTGTTCCTGTGGCGGTGAGCGGAACTCTCGGGTCTTGCGAGCGGTCTCTGCAGCAGACATGGTGAAGGCCTGCATGAGCTCGTTATAGCGCTGCCTCTGATTGGTCTGAACCAGAGTGACGAATCTGTCAGAGAAAGCGACGATGGCCTCCACACGGTGGCGCAGTTCACAGTCGCAGAAATACTGCAGAAGTGTGCACATCTGAGAGGAAGAACAAAACTTTTATTCAGGTTCTACACACTACATAACCGCTGGGATCTCAAGCATATAGACATGAATGGCATATAGACCACAATAAAGGCGGGGCCCCACCACGATGAGGAGTCTACCTGTCCTGCACAGGTGTATAAATACTTTTGACCCTCTGAGTGACTGGACATCAGGGAACATGAGGCCCAACAACTTTCAGTTCTGAGTTGCACCCCTCTCGCTACAGAAATGCTCACCTGTAGTTTGACAGATTCAGGTAGTTTCATGTGAAGAAGCCCCTCCCCCACATCCTCTTCTTCTTTAGGCTCCTCCCTCATAAGTGCAGGTTCGCCCTCAGGGTCGCTCTTCACCCCTCCATCTCCCATCTTCTCTTCATCCATTTTTTCAGCTCTGGTGTGCCTGATCGTATCCTCATCTTCCTCACACTGATCCTCCTCCAGCTCCTCATCCTCCACGTCCTCCTCTCCCATCCCTTCGTCATCAATCTCCTGGTCCTCCAGCTCCTCCTCCTCCTTCATCTCATTCCCTTGTTCTTTAGAAACCACTCTCTGCTCTCTCTCAGCTGTCTCCTCAGTCTGCAGGTCCTCGCAGGGCGCTCTGTCCTCCTTGAAGACGGTGGGTTCGATCAATTTGAGGATGTGCTTGACGTCTTCATCCTCGAACACACCCATGATGAGCAGGGTGCTGATGAGCTTCAGGATGGGAACAAAGTGGAACTCCACACTGCCCCCTACAGGATCACGCATAGCCTGGCCACCATCCTGCACCGCCTCTGTTAACATACTTAAGGCATGGTCCTTCAAGATCTACAGAGAGAAGAGAAGGTTCGACTCACAGCTGGTCTGGTGTGGCATCAACACACACATGTCTCTGCAAACACTCCCCAGATCTCAGTGAATGAATGATAATCTTTCCATACCTGCAGTGGCACCATGGGGCTGAGGGTGTAGAGGTCGGGGTTGGTACCCACAAAGCCAGTGTGTGAGAAGTGCAGTGTGGGTCGGAGGCACGTGGAGAGGCCCACAGCAGGGAGGGTGTGAGCCTTCAGCGTGATGGAGCGTGTCTCGTCCGTCATGGGCACGATGAACTCACGGTTGGTCATCAGGCGGTTCCTCCTGGCGGACTCCAGGTGCATGGAGATGAGCAGGTCATAGTAGCCGCTGCGTATGGGACCCGGGAGGTACGAGTTCTCGATGGAGAAGAAGAGCTGAGACTCGTCCACATGGCTGCAGAGGGCGTGGGCCACACGGTTGTTCCCCAGGGCGCACACCGAGCTGTAGAGCTTCAGGGTGTGGTGGTGGAACTTCAGCAGGTCCATCCGCTCAGACAGCTCCAGGATATCGATACACCTGACGCAGGAACACACAGTCAGCCGGAACAGGTGTTCAAAACATTCAGATCACACCTGTAATTATTACACTGAACCTTTTCACTCCTGATCGGTACCTGTTCTCTTCGGGAATGTGCAGCGCCATCATGGTGAGCGGCTCTGTGCATTGCACCAACCATCCCAGTCTCTCGCTGACACGCCCCGTCTCCGGGGACAAGAAATTATTGGGCATTCGGCTCCAGATGACCGGGGTCAGCATCTGCACGTCGAGCCGGGGAGGGCATTGTGGAACCGGGTTCTTCCTGTCGCTCCGGAACATGGCTGCTGAGATCGGCATGATGTTCTAAACAATGATGAGAAAGATCAAAGCTGACATGGCGAAAATATTTACAAATGGTCACTACATTTATTTTGTTTAGCTACGGACCTTCAGTTTGCCGAGCTCCACCTGCAGCAGGTTCTGGCTGGACGGTAAACAAAACACGGCCGGGAAGAGTTTGGTGTTTGGCTCCACCTAAAATCCACAAGCTTTAGTTCCACCAAGCTTTACTGGAACTCTTGACCCTCAAGTTTCACTTAGCATTATTTCTAATCACTAGATTCTAGATCACCTCACTGGTATGAAAATGGAAGATGATGCTTACCTGGTAGAAAGTGTTCACCTCTTTGCCGTTAGCCGTGAAGGTCATGAGGCCCGTATCGAGGTCCACGAGGCAGCCGATCACCAGATCCTCCTGTGTGATGCGTGTTTGCTGGGATCCACCAAACTCTCCACCCCAAACCATGTAGCAGTTACTGCGCTTCATACTGGGGCAAACAAAGGAACAGGTCATGACCTCATAACAACCCCTAAGGTCCCCTAATTCTGGACTAAAGTGACTAAAACATCTTGAGAAGATATTGTGGTTGGCACATGGCTTTGTTAAATAATACGTCACTGGAACTCTGCAGTTCTGCCTGTTAGGATCCAGAGTCTCATGAGGACAATGGAAATGTGAGCTTGTATCTTCCTATTTATAGATACAGTGCTGCTGGAGCCTGGTGGGGACTTCACGCTTACATTCTGTTTTAACAATTGTAATCCCCCAGCAACTACCATGTTCCAGCAACACTCAAACATAAAAACAAACATCATTCATGAATCAACCATAGATAGAAACTCAACTAAGAACCTCAAAGAGATCCTCTGCTGAGAACTTCTGATAAAAGGTCTAAGACATCATGCTGGGAACCTCTGAAAAGAACTTTGGCTTTGAGTCGCAGTTGAGAAACCCTGCAGAACCACAGTTTAGAACCATGTCTGAAACTAGGAAACTAAAACCCTTTTATGAGAACCTTTGCTAATAGGCTTTGCTAAAATCCTTGCTTTGAACCCTTGGTGAGAGTCCTCACTGAAGCCAAAGTGTGAAGGTGCACGTGGAACTGATAGTGATGATGATAGTGATGATGATAGTGATGATGATGTTGATGATGATAGTGATGATGATGATAGTGATGATGATAGTGATGATGATCATTATTGTAGGAATGATTGTTGTTATGGTGGTTTTGATGATGGTCATGGATTTACCTGTGGTGGATGTTTCCTTTATCATCACCCACAGTGACGGTGACGTTTCTCACTTTACTGATCTCAAAATGGAGGTCGTACTGGTGGTAATCGGGAGTGACCCAGCCTACCCACACTCCACTGGGCTCCTGCCCCGCAAACACTCTCACCGAGTAATAATGCTGCACACACAAAGAACATACACATGAAAGATGCTACGTGGTGTTGTCATGAGGACTGCACTGACGTACTGTAGTTGTGTTGGAGATGATGTCCAGATCGTCTCGATCATCAGGAACGACATCCTCCACCAATCGAGGGACGGTGGGTACCACCGGTGGTGGAGCAATGAACGCCGCTTTCTTAGCTTTGGAGAAAAACCTGTGGAACATACAGAAGCATCATCAGACATTCAGGTGTCCACATACTTTTGGCCATCAATAATCAGATTTCTGGGAGCAGCTAACCCCTCACCCTTTCTTTTTGCTCTTTTCCGTCGTCACATCCTTCTCGTTCTCCGCCTCCTTGGGCACCTCCTTGGGTACGGAAGGTTCCTTCTCCTTCTCCTCCAGCTCCCTGCGTGTGGCGCTCTTCTTCAGAAGCTCATACTCTGAGTTGGGGTCTACCTCCAGGGCCTGGTCTTCGGGGATGGTGAGAGCACGGGTCAGAGGCGTGGCACCGGCCTCCACCTTGAAGGTCTCGTGAAACTCAATGGGCATGCTGAGGCGCAGAAAGAGCAGGTCCGTGTTGGCGTTCTGGGAGCCGAAGGTCTTGTGGGTCATCTTCAGGCAGGGGGCGCTTTCCACCGTGCCATCCACACGACACACCTGTGAGTAATCAGTGGAGAACTTTGTTAGAGAGTCTGAGGAGTCTCTGTGAAGTGCCATCAATGAGCCATCTGCCTCATGGCAGACATGACTGCTGTAGTTACCCCCTCTGCTGGCTGATCGATCGCACTGCACAGAGACTGGGGATAATGGAGATTACTGCATGACTCGACTAGGTACCTCAACGTGAGGATGGTCGGCTGGAACAGGGATGAATTGGGGTAGGCTCTTGCTGAACCACATGGTGATGTCTCTCTTCATGTTGATGGCGAAGGGTTCGAATCCCTCCTGCAGGCCGCAGATTGTGAAGTACTTCAGGCTGCTGACGTTCTGGCCCAGGTTGATCCGACCGACCTGAGAAAGGCCCAGACTGCACACGGGGATGAAACCTGATGGTACGAGGAGAATCAGAGTTAAGATATCTCAGGAGCATCTCTGAGATACGTCTTGGTGGAGGTGATTCCTACCTTCTCCAATTTCAATGTCCTTGAAGGCCATCTCAGAGCCGGAGTCGCAGATCAGCATCTCTCCGTTCAGGGTAAACATGATGTTCTGTTCGGCCAGGTCGATCATGCAGCCCACGACGTCGCCCGGCTGCCACTGCCGCCCGAAAGGTTCGCTGCCCACATGCCAAAGCTGTGCCTGAACACGGATCCCACAGTGACGTCTCCACATGGACTTTCTATGTGATTATGTACGGTCACATCTCCACAGGTGTCTGATTACCTTGCAGCCGTTGAAGACATACGCCAGTTCGTCTGAGCCAAGCTCTTTATCTGCATGAACGTTCTGCCTTGCCCAGCCGACCCTCATCTCCCCCACGGTCACCGCCTCAAACTCAAAATACCATTTTCCTTGAGTCACTGAGTAGGACCTTTCGGCTCTAAAGACACGGATCTTGTGTCCTGTCCCGTTACTCACGTGTCCACCTGAGGGCAGAGGAACGCCGGATATCAGACCCCAAAAAGGACTTGTGTACCTGAGGTTACGGTTCACACAGACTCACTGCTCTCCTGGTCCGGAGGTTCGATGTTGTAACCGTAACCGATCAGGGTCCGGACCGCCGCACACACAGAGTCTCGGTTGGTCTTCTTTGTTTTCTCGTCCAGGAGGTTGTAGGGCACCAGACGAGGGTTTCGCTTGTTCACAATGTCCTGAAGATTGAAAAGAGAGCAATGAGGGATTGTTAATGTAGACACAGTCCACCTTCTGCATCAGAAACCACACCCACCCAAGCAGGACAACAGAAAGTCATTTCGGACCAGCATCAGTCTACCTTGGAGAACTTACCAAACTCACAAACACACATCTCACTCAAGATAATAGTCTTCCACAACATCAAAAAGATCCAGCCCATCTTCTCTATGAAGGCCTCTCAGAGTTTGAACAACCTTGTTTTTAACCAGCAGAAACCATCAGTGTTTGATTTGGTGAACTCATCACTCTGAACCATGCACACTTGGTCTCTGGTCTTAATCCTTCACCATGAAGACAATCATCTAGGATCTCAGTTTCTGCTGAAGCTCCCTGTGGAACTACCTGGACAATGCTGTAGGTCCAGCCCTGGCGCACTCGATCCCGTGCCCACACATTGTGCCCGTTCTCAGCCAGACGCTCCACCAGGGTGTTCTGGTTGGGGGTGAGTTTGACGTGGTTGAGATCCAGAGGAGCTGGTTTATATCCGTTACTCTGAGTGTAGCTGGAAGCAGAGACGACAACCGATCACGGACAGCCAGCAGAGGGCGTGATCACTGCAGTTTCACCCTCTGATGACCTCACTTACGTTTTGGGCAGTTTGATCCGCTTCAGGTTCTCCTCGGCTTTCTCATCTCCCATCCCAACATGGCAACCCAGCGCGAGCAACGTCCTGGAGAAGATCCAGAAAGTTAAAGCTACCAACCAACACACACACACACACACACACACACACACACACACACACTCACTTGAGTGTTTCTCCAGACATGGCCAGGTTATAGTTCCTCTCAGGCTCCGGGAGGCTCTGAAAGTCCACCAGACATGGATGCAGCTTCTTGTTATCATCACGGAACTGCAGAGTCAAAATAAAAAGAAACATGATTAGAAATAAATAATAAATAAAGTGTTTAGAACGAGGCAATACTTTAGTCCACATGGTGTAAGAGATGGTGTGTGGTTTTACCGCTCCGAACGTCCAGCCCTGTTCGATCCGGGTCACCGCCCAGAGCTCGTGACTGTTCTCGGCCAGTTTCTCTCGGATCCTCTCCAGATGTGGAGGAAGAACGATCTGCACAGCAGCAGAACCAAATCAGGACCAACCAGACGTTTCCTGAAACTCCTACCTGATCCCGTCTTGGGACCTGCACTGAGAGTGTACTGAGGTACCCTTATGGATGGAGCATGTACCTGCATGGTGTCCACTGGATTTGGGGTGAAGGCGGTATGGGACAGGCACTGCGTGGGGCCCAGCAGGTTCCTCACCCCGTTCACATCCTGTTTGTACTCCTTAATGAACTCGATACGTAGACGATCTTTGGGCAGAACAGCTTCATAACACGGGGCATAACCGGGCGGTGGCATGAACTTAAAGTCACCGTGACGCCCCCCCAGGAGGAACCGAACCCTGTCACAGGAGGACACACTGTAGGATCACGTCAGGGTTCAGGAGGTCAGAGTGAGAGGACCTCACCTACCTGATCCCAGCGGAGAAGCTGACCACAGGGAAGAAAAGGCCGTCCAGGTTGAAGTTCTCAAACATGCCCTGAACTGGGTGCCCGTTGATACGGAAGGAGATGCTGGGCACACTGAGGTCCAGGCAACAGCTCACCACGTCCTCCGCTGCCAGAACGTGCTGACTGGGTGAGGCCACCTGACGAGGGACACGCCCTGAAAACACACACACACACAGAATCATCATTCTCATTCTTTCCTTCAGCTCATAGGTCCAGGAGCGAGTCACTTACCCGACCAGAGATTGAGACCATCAAAGGCGTAGGAGTAGAGATCATCTCCGACACCATTCCCACCCCAGCCCTCGCCCCCGCCGGGGTACGGACTGTAGCCCTCAGTCAGAGCCCAGCCCACACGCAGGTGACCCGACTGAGCCGTCAGAAAGGGATCCACTCCGTCCACGATCAACTCATAGTACCATTTTTTATACTGGGTGGATCCCTCACAGGTTCCCAGGAAGATGTTTGGTCTCATGCTGCACAGATGAGAAGAAGTGTGAGGAGAGCTAAACGCTACCAGTACTAAAGAAAAAAACTATAAGGTCAATGTTCCTGCTCCACCTGGTGACATAGTTGATGATCTGGGTCTGAAGCAGGAGGTCACGGCGTGGCAGGAGGTTCTCGGTGATGAGGTTCTGATTGGACCTCACCGCCACGCCGTTACACACACACAGAGAGCAGAGAACATCCAGGACCTGAATACCAAAGAAAACCGAGAACACTGAGGGTGAGGAACATCTGAGAACCGTTTGAGATCTTCTCCCAGTGCTCGTTCTGGATCCACACCTTGTGGTTTCGTCCATGTTTGTCCAGGAGAGCGATGATGGACTTGATGTGGTTCTCCTGAATGATGTTCAGGACCTCAGGACTCTCGATCAGGACGCAGTACAGCACCTCTAATATACCTGAGGGGACAGAGACACGCCCATCCTACTGGTGATGAGGGAACATCAGAAAGATCAGAAGAATCTTCTCACACACACACACACACACACACACACACACAGTGTGGCAGTGCTGTGTTTGTGCTCCTGTAATATTAAGTTTCTACCTGACGAGGCCTCCAGTCGGTCCAGTTTACTGACCAGCCAGTCCAGATTATCACAGAAGAGGGCGCAGTTAGCTCGGTTCCCTCTGATCAGTGAAGCTATGTAGAGAGCACACACACACACACACACACACACAATTCTGACATTCTAAAACCATATGCATGACAGACAGAAAGTACACGGTGTGTGTAGTGTAATAATTACAGCTTTCATAATCAAACTAAAGATATTGTGGGGACCAAAATATTTGTGTGTGTGTGTGTGTGTGTGTGTGTGTGTGTTACCCAGCAGCTCATACAGCAGGTTAACTATCTCCTTCCAGGACTCGGCCGCCTCCTCTCCAGCAAACTCTGAGAAATGAGCGGCTGTGTTGTAGACGTTCAGCCGATCGATGCAGTCCAGCACCAGAGTGATCATTCCCTACACACACACACACACACACACAAACACACACACACACACACTGTAACAGCACACGTCAGTAACACACACTAACCAGCAGTGTGTGTGTGTGTGTGATGTTCCACCTCCTCCTGGAAGAGGTTCTGTCTGTTCTTGAGAGATCTCAGTTTGCTCTGCTTCTCCTCGTGCTCGAGATCGTCCTCTGGTGGTCTGAAGTAGAAGATCAGGTCCTGCAGTGACAGAACCACAGAGTCCAGCGGCAGAGACGCCGACCCAGCAGAACCCGAGCTCTTACTCTTCCCACTCAGAGAGTCCAGACTCCTGTAGGAGAGACCGAGGGAGTCATGAGGTGCTCATACACACACACACACCGAGTGATCTGGAGTTAACCGGTGAGAGTGTGTGTGTGTGTGTGTGTACTTGATGAACTGGGTGAAGAGTCCGGCCGTGCTGTAGATCATCCGAGCAGCCTGAGACTCTTCGGTCTGAGAGCGAGCCACGGTCAGGGCGTCGTCCATGTGACCCTCCTGATGAAGAATCGCCTGCACACACACACACACACACACACACACACACACACATTAGAACAACACTGTAATAACACACTGCAACAACACTGCTAAGTCAGCATGAGGATCCAAAACCCTCAAAGCAGGTTCATGTGTGATTGGTGTGGAGCTGAGTCTTCTGGATGTTCTGAAGGTGGCCTCATCCTTCCTCTTACCTTCCTCTTCACCGGGCCCAGTCGGGCGGACTTGGCGTCCACTGAAGCGTAGGTGAGCCACAGACCCGTCGCCACGTGCTGCACGAAGCACATGGACTCACCATACTTTATCTCAGGAGCTCCCATCCCCTCCACCTCCCTCTTCTGAGCCACCTCCGTCTTCTCCTGCTCACACACACACACACACACACACAGGTGAAGGTGGTCTGGGGCTTCACACACCACACGTGTGTATTTATTATAGATTTCTAGATTGATATGAAAACCTTTGATGCTCTGAAGCAGAACGCTGAGCTCTTGGTGTTGGCCTTCTCTGGATCCACCACCAGGAGTCCTTTCTCCTCGTCCAGGTTCAGGTAACGCCCCGTGGTGATGTGCCGCACCCTGAACGCCATCCCCCATTTAATATGGCCGCCGCTCCACCTGGTGGAGGAGAGAAGAAGGCACCGGCGCGTTTACTCTGGGGTGATCCCGCGGCACGACGAATGAGCGTCATGATTACAGACTCACCCGATACGAAGAGGCTCGAGTCTCCACAGGGAACGGGCGTGGCTGCACACGGCCCCGCCCTCATAATGGGCGTGTCTGAACATTCACCACACACAGAACAGAGTAAATGCATGTGTGTGTGTGTGTATGTGAGTGTGTTATGTGTGTGTTATGTGTGTGTTATATGAGTGTGTGTGTGTGTGTGTGTGTGTGTGTGCTCACTTGCGCTGGTCGTCCCCCTGATCAGCAGCTGAAATGGACAAACACTCGTCCATGTGACCGTGGAACAGACGCAGCACGTAACCACCTGTCAGGAATCCTAAATAACAGGAGAGTGACATCAGAGACCACGCCCACCTTCACCACAACGTTCACTACAGGGTCAGTAGGGTTGGTAGGGTCAGTAGGGTTGGTAGGGTTGGTAGGGTTAGTAGGGTTGGTAGGGTTAGTAGGGTTAGTAGGGTTGGTAGGGTTGGTAGGGTTAGTAGGGTTAGTAGGGTCAGTAGGATCAGTAGGGTCGGTAGGGTTAGTAGGGTTAGTAGGGTTAGTAGGGTCAGTAGGGTTAGTAGGGTTAGTAGGGTCAGTAGGGTTAGTAGGGTCAGTAGGGTTGGTAGGGTTAGTAGGGTTAGTAGGGTCAGTAGGGTTGGTAGGGTCAGTAGGGTTAGTAGGGTTGGTAGGGTTAGTAGGGTTGGTAGGGTCAGTAGGGTTAGTAGGGTTAGTAGGGTTAGTAGGGTTGGTAGGGTTAGTAGGGTCAGTAGGGTCGGTAGGGTCAGTAGGGTTAGTAGGGTTGGTAGGGTCAGTAGGGTTAGTAGGGTTAGTAGGGTCAGTAGGGTTGGTAGGGTTAGTAGGGTTGGTAGGGTTAGTAGGGTCAGTAGGGTTGGTAGG